>JAAZTK010001419.1:0-14167 GCA_036507255.1 Megalothorax incertus
TACATACTACAAATAATCCATATAATATTTTTATTTACGGGATTACATATTTTTGTTAAAAATAAGAATGACAGTTCTAGAAATGTGTCCAAATACCCCGAATCTTTATAAACGTGTATTAAGTTTGTATGCAGTTTAAAGCTCTTTAAAGTTTAAATTAAAATAATTTAAAAATATTGGGACAATTATAACTTTTTTAGTCTGTGAAATTTTATAAAATTAAAAAAAAATTCAAATATGATTTTAGAAAAAAATATCCTCTGGGTCAAATTTGTTTTAAGACATATCTGTGCATTAGTTAATGATATTGTTAGAATTTAAATGAAAAAAATTAAAAAATGTTTAAATTATACTCGTAATTATTAATACCCATATTTTAAAGAGAAGAATGTCAATAAAGAATCATTTAAATACCCAAAAAAATTCCTGGAATACCTGTTAATTTATAGACCTCTTTATTTAGACATAATTAGCTATCAATCTAAAATATTCTAATGGAAAATTATGCATTGGAATTTTGAGACTTTGGATTGATGGGAAAGGACTCATGTCTCATACGTGTACAATGGGAATTGTCGTAATTATAGGTATGAATTATGGGACTGTTTTGCAAACTGATCTGTCGCACTTGAATAAATTGTATAATTGAATCTACGACTAATATTAATATAAAGATAGTGGCAGAACTTTTGCGGTCAATTTCAGCGAATTCCATCACTAATCTCTTTGTCTCAAGGATGTAGATCTGTTTTTCCTAACCTATAATTAATTAGGAAGTCTCTCTCTCAAGGTTCAACAAAAGATCCACGCGGATATAAAGGCGAGTAAACCCGTAAATGTGCAATCATTTCAAAGATGAGGTCGTTTATTCTAATCACCCTCTCTCTCGCAGGGGCTCTCGCACTTCCTGCACTTCACGAAGAAGTGGCTGAAGTAACACTGGTATCTCATTTTAACAAGAGGTCAGCAGATGCTCCTTCAGACCAATTCCATGTCAAAGTGAAGGCATTCCAAAAGGAGTATGACTTGAAGCTCAAAAAGCCAGGTATAAATTCAGATATGAAATCCTTTTGTAATACTAATTAGTAATTAGTAATTACCCCCAATTTCCATTAGAGTACAATATCCTTTCAACTGGATTCAACATTCTCCTCGCTGATGCCAAAGATGGGAAACTTACCTATGTTCCCGCTAGGCAAAACAAGATGGCTGATCTTGGGGAAATCTACATTGACCCCATCTCAAAGGCTGCCGTAAAGCTTTACCATATTGATGGTCAGCTCACGATTGTAAGTTCTAATAATACGAATATAAACTTTCTCCATATCCTGAAAAATCCCATTTTAGAAAGGACTCGTTGATGACATTGCCATTTCCAATGCTGGAGAATTCCATTACGCCAAGAAATCAAAAACCGACGAGTTGGAAGCTCTCAAAACAAAGGATTACTGTAAGAACTTCTCAAATACTTTCTAAAAATAAACTTTCACCCGCTTTCTCCCAGTGGAAATCAACAAGGCGGATTTGATTGATGCTCAAATGGAACCTGAGTCTAATTCGACACGCCAAACTGTGTCAGCCGTTGATGTGGAACTCCTCATCAATTTGGATATGAAAAAATATAGGTCTTTTGCTAACACAAATGACCTTATTGATTACTTGAAAATCTTTTTCCACGCTGTAAATAATCGTTATGAGACTTTCTCCACCCCCAAAATCCGATTCCTCATCTCTTCGGTCATCGCTGCTACTGTAAATTGCATTTTTATTAAAATTACATTGAAATTAATGCTAATTTTTACAAAAAAGAGCACTTCTGGACAACCTTTCATGGAGAACTCTAAGCATTCTAACGGGAAATATGATATGGAGAAAGTCCTGCCCAGTTATAGCAGACACATCAAGGAGAATGAAGCGAGCCTTCCAAAGGTAAGAATCATTGCCAAAATGATCTATTTGATATGATCATTTATTTTTGCCAATTATTAGCACGACTTGGCCCATCTCTTCACTGGAGAAGATATGGTTGATAGTGGAGGTAGTACAGGAATTGCAGGCTTGGCTTACGTTGGAGCGGCCTGTATGTTCAATGGTGGTAGTCAATCCTATGCGTAAGTTATCTATATTGAAGATATAAATTACGTTTGTTTTTGCTAATAATCTCGTTCAATTTAAATACAGAACTGCCGTATCTGAAGATATTGGTGCCCACTATGATGGCACTTTTACCGTAGCCCACGAGCTCGCTCACAACATGGTAAATTGATAAATTCTATTTATTTTTAAAAGGCTTTTTTGCTAAAATTCGGTTATATTCGTTCGGTTCGCAGGGAAGCAACCATGATGGCGATGGAACCAGTCGTGACTGTCCATGGAGCGATGGGTATATCATGTCATACGAGGGTTGGGGTACCAAGAATAAATTCTACTTTTCGTCTTGCACAATCCGAGAGATGAATAAATTTATCCAGTGAGTTTGGATTGAAAAAAAGGCTTTAAAGACAGATATTTATAAATATGTACTTATCCGTAGATCGAGCGGATCCGCTTGCTTGCGAAGGCGCGATGGCGGTACCCCTTGGGGACCCGATTCAAGAAATCCAGGAGACATGATGAATAGGGACGAACAGTGTAAGAAAAGGCAGGGCCGAGAAAATGCGTATGCTGATAATAGACCCTCTCCAAACGAGCAGTGTAGAAAATTGTGCTGCAGATGGCAAGAGGGCAACTCCATTTGGACTTCATGTGGTAATGCTATTTTTAATTAAAAAGAGGAGTTTTTTTCATGCGAATATGTATTTTTTAGGATCTCCACCTGGAGATAACTCGCCTTGCGGAACTGGATCCGGACGATGCAAAGATGGAGATTGTGTCTAAATCTTCTAGTCAAACGCCATTACGCATTACAGATTTAAATTATAACTATCTTTAAAAAAGAATATTACAAGTTTAACCAATTTCAAATTCAAAACCATTTATTGCGAAAGCGTTTTATTAAAATTAAATACATATTCTTGCATAATAATACGAATACAATAAAAATATCACATCAGCAGAGATAATACCCTCACAAGTTTATCCCTATTGTTAAAATCCTCTTCGTATCGGATGAGTTTATGGAATATATCGCAGTCAAAGCTGAAAAATAAATAAATTTTAGTTAGGAATTTTTTATATATCTTTTTAAAAAATCTTACTTAAGGCACTGGTTATCCTCAGAGCATGATAAACAAATCTAAATCAAAACAAAACCTTTTAATCTCCATTTTTCTCCACAAAACCCTCGAAGATTTATACCCGCTTTGCAGCATCATATCGAAGTTCAATTCGCTTCATTCTCAGGGTAAGATCAAGTGCAGTGTTCCCAGGTTGAGCAGAACAAAGCACACAAAGTGGATTCAGTCCAAAAGTCCTTTCTTCACAACGTACACATTTTTCGCTTATAAAGTAATCTGAAATCACCCCTTTTTTTCTGGCTTGTCCATCCAAATTACCCTGATATGCTCGCATATACCTTCGAGGTAGTTCTCTATACCAAGATTGAATACTAAAATTTGCTAGAGAGAAACATCGGTTCAGAGCTGGGATTATAACTTTCTCAATGTAATAATGTGCATTTAGTCGTAAACTTGGGTTCTCAAGTATTTCAATAGGACGTCGAACAAGTCTGATTAGAGGCAGTTTGGGATCTCCGTAAATGACGCAATAGGGGACTCTTTCTTTGACGAGTGGTTCAGACCGTGGATCATTTTGTATCATTTTCCTGTCAAATAAAAAGTACATTAGGGAAATATAGAAATGGATATAAAATAGATTCCTTATTGTTATCATCATTTTAATAAAATATTAAAATCCTACATGGTTAAATAAAACATACTTTGCAATCTCCAGCGAAGGAACAACTGCCGTTTCTTTATATCCTTGTCTTCCACGGAACTGCCTTGCAAATGTATAATCCGAGAGACTTACTCGCCCCAAAAATAGCTTTTTAAACTGGAAATCGATATATTTTTTCAATTCTTTTGGGTCATTTGTTTCAAATAAAGTCCGAATTCCCACTTCCAAGATCTAAATCAAATATTATATTTAAATTCCTAATATAAATATTTAAAAATCTCAAAATCACACCTTTTTAACGGCGGGACACCCATCTCTCCTTACAGTTTCAATCCCTTTTGCGTCATATTTTGGTTCTTTTTGATCTGGACTCTCATAAGAATATCCTACATATCTCTTCTTTGTTTGAAGAATACAGGGTTGATATATCTTTTCCAATTTCAGCTTAACGGGTTTGGGATTTTCCGCTGTGACAGCATCTACAATATCTTGAGCAGCTCTCCAAGCATATTCCCTAGACTTTCCCTCAAATAGAACAAAAAGGGAATCTGTATCTCCGTAAACTACTCGACCTCCCCATTTCTCTCGATTAGTTTGTACAAGATTGATTGCTCTTTGAAGTGTTTCTCTTCCTTTTGATAGAATGCTATCTGCAATCTTTAATTAAAGACAATTACATTTAAATTGGCTATAATTAGTACTAGTATCTTACCTCAACACAAGGCATTCGCCCCGAAAAATGAGCAGAAGTATATCCATATGTAACATTTGCTATTAATTTCAATCCAAGCTGCCTTGAATCAAGGATCTTTTGAAGAGTTTTATATTCTGGGCTTGACCATTGCTTCATAGCTTTCTTTACCATTAGGCGAGTATCAAGGATTTGAGATAGCATTTGTGGCATTATACCTAGAAAATATACGAGCTTTTAAACGATGATCATTGATGACCTTGATGTATCTATATAATACAAAATTGCTGTAATTTAACCCTACCTTTTCTGATGTGGCTTTTAACAAAGACAATCCCCGCTGGAGAAATGTGTACATCTTCAGGGGTTAAATTTGCCAAATCCTCTGTAGCATTTTCCATTACACCGCAGCCCAGAATTGAAGATTCATCGCTAGAAGTAAATTAAATTATAGGTGTATCGCCTAATTGTACGATATATGCTATACTCCTACCTTCCCAAGTATTCAGTTCTCCCCAAAACTGTACTAAAACAGTAATTATATGCGATAATCATTGAGGGATAGAGAGATTGAAAGTCCAATACAGCTACAGGATCAGTATAATATCTGAAATATGAGAAATAGACCGATTCAAAGTTGATTCTAAAAATATTATTGTAAAAATTACTTTGATTCGGGCTCAAGAATAAGAGGTATAAATTCGGGTGCTCTTTGTATGGATCGTTGTGCGGGTGTAGGAGAGAATGGAATCAAATTACAAGGTTTTGCAAGCCTCAACATCATTGATTCAACTCGATACTAATAAGCAATAATAGATTTCAAGATTTGAATCAAAATTAATGCCCATAAATTATGCCTATAGACTAGAAGTAAAATACCTGAGAACCCCTCGTCAAAACCTCGGTAAATTGAATTCCAAAGAGGCGAGCAAGCTCTGATGTCCGATTAATCAAATCCAAGTTTTCCATAAGTTCTAAAGTCGCACATGTTCTCAATTTGTAATAATTTAGGGCTTTATGGCGATGTGGCGGATCAAAATAAAATTCTGAAAGCACTTTAGGTGTAAAATGAGGGAATCTTTGATGTAGAATATGATAAGCTGCGCTCTCAAATGTGTAACTGTTTACGGTAATCTAAAATCCAAACTTTATTAATCTCAAAATCTACAAAACAAAATAATAAGGGTGGATTAAACCTCTTTGCGTAATATCCTCCAAAGATTTATAACAATCCGCCCTTGAATATTCCCATTCCAAGGCTCAATTGTGCTATTCTTATCCGAATCCTTTTTATTTTGATAGGGCAGAGTGGTAGGTAGTAATCTTGATAGTTCTTTAGGCATATTGCACCCAAGCTTTTGAGATCGTTCCATAATATATCCCAGAGACGCCTTTTCAATCTAATACGATAAAGAACAAATACAATATTATTATGATCTTTTAAAAGATGCCGTATTTTATCACAAGTGAATAGTGAATACTTACTTCATATCCTACAAGAATTTCAGGATCCCATTCCCTTACTAGTAAAATAAAAGCTTGCAAGAGAGCGGATTCATCCGGGAAAAATTGACAATTATATTGATCTGAGAATTTTGTAGGATCTCCAAAATATATTCTGCATCCAGGAATATTTTCAAGAGCAATCAGAAGCGAAACTGAATTTTTAAAAAAATCCTTTTACATTCAATTTAAATTTTTAACTCAAAAAAAGCCTACCAAAATATTTTTTGGGCTTTGAATTATCCTCAGGTACATCATTACTGATAGAGACGAATATTGAAAGGATCGGATCAAATTGTGGATCAGGGAGTAGATCCCTTCGGGTATTACAATGCACTTCAACTGACATTGTTGTAATATATTGATTCTGTAAATAGAGGAAAATGCATATTCAAATAGCCTTTACCTAGAGTGTGGTAATTCGAAAATTTCCCCTTTTTACTTGCTTAGGGACTTACAAATTGAGTAGTTTTAACATTTTGGAAATTGGACACATTATGTTTAAATCCAAATGTGGTATTTAAAAAGCTTGGGCCATCCAGCTCGCTAACATCTCCCTTTGGAGTTTCAACCAAAGTTTCCGAATGCTCCGAATGTTCGCTACTTGCAGATGACCTACATTTAAGTAGAGCTTCTTTCCTCAAATCCTTTTTCCCATTACTTGGAGTCTTTTGAGAGGAGGATGAAGGTGATTCTTCCTCTCCACCGGAAATAATCGGATCTTGCCAAGAGAGTTTAATCTGGCTTAATGATCTCCGCTTTCTTTGTGATTTTGGTGTGCTCATAACAGATTTTGGCGTTGGAGGGGTCTCAAATTCTTCGATACAAGAGTTCTGGGATAAAGGGGTGGCTGGAGAAGCTATTGAGAGGTTAGCTGGGGAATTTAGAGGGGAATCTCCATCCTCATCGGAGTTATCCGACGTATTTCCCCCACGAAATTGTACTTTAATTAATTCATTGGCACGAGCTGCTTTCTTTGCAATCTTAAATACAACCTCCTCATCCTCATCTACATTAGGTTCAACCGGAGCAGGCGTGTGCTTCTCTTTTCTTTGTTCCAGCCATTTGGTACAACGAGACAAATGAAGGGAAATGCTTCAAAGGACTCCATTCTTCCAATTTCTCATCATATGCGAATGAAAGACACTTTTTATCAAGTCTTTGACGCTTTAATTTAATTCTTTGTCGATGTCGACGAGGTGTACGTTTGTACCGTCTGGTTAACCTTCCATCTGGACCTATCATTTGTTCTTGATCTCCACCCTCCTCAGCCTCTAATTCTTCTAATTCATCCAATAAGTAGCATTCTTCGCTGGAATCTTCCATTTCGCCATCGGAGCCGGGTAATTCAATAGATTTGGACTCTGGCTCTTCAACATCACCAAATATATCCGGAGAATTCTCCTCGGGAGGAGGAAGACAGGTCTCTGGACTATTTAGACTAATATTTATGTCGATATCGTCATTATCAAAGGAAGAATACTCATAAAAGCTTTGAATCCCCAGATCCTCCTCCGCATTTTCATCCTCTTCTTGCTCAGATTCAGGATTTTGGTCGGAAGGAATCGGAGGATTGTTCTTTGACTCTGGTTTCGCTTCCGGGTCACAATCCGCAAACATGTCCTCATCTTCTTCAAACGGTTCGCTGTTTTGAGGGGGTTGACTTTGAGAAGGAGGATTTGAAGAATCCCCACTTTTACATAGATCTACAACCTCAAACCCTTGACTTTCCTCAATTATAGATGCTGGGCAGATTAAGCTTTTAATGCTGTTGTTTCTCTCCATTTGTTCAGGGCTCATATTAGAATTTTGTTGGGGAAACATGGCCTGAGAAGGTGAGGGGAACTCTTCTTCATTTCCTCGTATTGTTTCACAAGATGATTCATGAATCTCTATTGAAGTGTCGGATTCCTCCATTTGTTCAGCTTCATTATTGATTTCAAAATTCTGGCTTTGATATGAATGAAATGCTTGTGAATTGGAACTTGTTGAAGGTTGAGGTTGAGGGGGTGGAGGAGGAGGATTTGGCTTATTTAGATTTAGCTCTTCATCCGTTTGAGCCAAGAAAGCTTCCAGGGAGGGGGACATGAATGAATCATTCCAAATCTCATTACCATCGGCATTTTCTTCTTCCTCCTCCTCTTCCTCGTCTATTGTTGTATTTAAATCTTCCTTTGGTCTATTAGCAGCCATTTCTTCAAGAAATTCCAGGAAATCACGCCCATCATCATCAGCTTCCAAAAGGGATTGCGACATTAGACTGGATTCTAAACCCGAATTGGAGCATGAGAAATGATGAATTTGCGAAGCTGGAGGCAGGGAAGATTCGTTTAATTCATTTTGGGACCCTTTCGATGAATTCTGAAGTATAAATTTTTGTATTTTGTGATTAAAATGCATTCAATTTGAAAATATAATTATTTTAAACTTACCAATTTAGATTCTTTATAGTTTAAAACTTTATTCCATAAAGCCTCGGTGAATTTCGCTTCTGCTGGAAGCCTCTCGTATGTAATTTCTCTCGCCTGAGACTCTGGAATCCCAATATTGTCAGTAGGCATGTTATTTGTTCTTCTCGCTCTCTCATCCTCCCATATTGATTCAATGCCCGGATTTGTAATAGACCCACCTAGAAATACAATAAAAAATTCAAATGTGGGAATAAATCTTAAATTTTAACTACTTTTGCTCATAGAATTTTGCACAATAATATTCGCAGCAATCACATCAATCTCCAATTCACAATGACTAGTTTTTCCAGGAGTTGCCAGACTTAGGAACGAATCCGGTAGCCTTTTCAAATCCCAATACCTCTCAAAAGAGTCTACAAATTCCAATTCTTGCGAAGAACCTCCGATTATGTCATCTGTAAACTCTCGCCGAAATAATACAGAAGTGAAATGAATTAAATTCATCCCAAAGATGCAAAAATCCATAAAAAACTGAAGAATAAAAGGGATATGGGATTCGTAGGTGTCGATTGGTCTTCCAAAGATTTTTCCTTTCTAGAATTTATCAAATATCATTTTAGATAATGAATTTATTTAAATTAATTGACACAAACCTGAAAAAGACCAGCGGCCTTAACACAAATCCAAGGGTTATAAAAGTAAATCTTTAAAAAGGTAGACTCTTTTGACCGATATCCATATAAAGACCTGTCAATTCCAAACATATATTAAATCACATTAAGTAAATAGTAATTAATAGGCCTACCTTCCAGATACTTTGATGATTTTAAATACATGTTGAGTAGTAAATCTTTTGGCATTATTACTCGAACCAGGTCCAGCCTCAAAAGTCTCGTTAATTGCCTTGTCTAATTCATAAGCCAGCTCTTGCTCCACATTCGGACTTGATTCATCGTCAATTATATAGAGATAGGGAAATACTCCGTGAATATGTGCACATACTTTTTGTCCTAATTAATTAAAGATTAATAAATTAATTGCAATTTACTAGATCTAAAATTGAGGCTAAAAAGTAAAAATCCAATGTAGAATTACCTTGTGGAGTTACACCAAAAATACGAATGACAGGGACTTTTTTGACCTCAGTTCCTCTGAACTCTGAATAGAGGACATCAACCCCTGACGATGGGTCGGACATGTAGGAGTCAGTTACTATTACCCTTTGTGTAAAGAGTGGCTTTATTTCACCGGAACTCGTTTCATTTGATGAATATAAATGATCTGGCGAACTTTGTGACATTTTTATGGGTAAAATAGAGCTAACTAATTATGAACAATTAAAAGCACAATAAATTATGGTGACATTGTCACGTAATTGGCACTTGACAAGTTGACATTGCGGAATTCGATTCAAAAGTTTATACAAAAATAAATACCGCATTTTAGGGCTGTTTTTATACTATTTGAATTTCGATTCTTAGAGCACATTTTTCTCAAGATTATTTGAACTACTATCTGATTTTTCTCAGATTTTTTAAAATTTAACGTTTTGCAATTAAATTTTAAAAAGGACATCAGGAGTACCTTGAGGTAGTCACCGTCGTCATAATGTCAGTGGACATGGAGGAGGATACTACCCGCGAGAAGGAAACCAGCAGAAGGATTTTAGGTGAGTATTTTATTTTGTTTTTGAAAAGGTGTCGTAAAAATTATTGAATCGAATGTGAAATGTGTTCAAAATCAAATTCTTTAAAATAAGACCATTAACTGATTTTTAAAAATTGCAGATGAACTCCTCAGTGCCCCTGCGAAGAGGAAGCGAATATCTGAAGACCAGACCAACTTTGACCCCAGATTTGACATAAATTCAAACCCAACGTTTCAGAATAGGAGTTTTGGGTCGTCCTCCCCCGTTAAAAAGGTCATCAGGTTTGACCCGAGCCTTGAGGAACACAATAGAAAGTATGCCCTTAAAGGAGCCCTTGAAAAACATGAGGAGAGGGACCCTGACCAAGTACCTGAGGCTTCAAAACATGGAAAAAAGGAAAAGAAGCGAAAGAGATCCGGTGACAACCCTGTTGAGAGTGCCCAAAAGGTCCAAGAGGAGGTTAAACCCTTCTTCAAAGTAGCCCAGGACCTCAAGGAAAGGTTCACGACCACCTCTTCAAAGCCACCTCCGATCCAGCAGCAGAGTTTCTCATTTTTTGACACCTCTGCGAAGGCTGATGAAGAATCAAAGGATACTAAAAAGACGGATGACCCCAAGAGTGTGGTAAATTTCTTTGCAAAGAGCTTTGGCGTCGGGGAATCCAATTTCTTTTTCCTTTCGGCGGGCGACGAGAGGTTCTCAAAAGTGTTTACGGAAGTGGAGGAATTCTTTCTCGGCGGGGATGCTACTACAAAGCAAGAAAACTATGCTGAGAGGAAGGAGGTGAAGAGGATAGCTAAAGGGAAGGTCAAGAATTATAAGGTCAAATCCAGAAAGAATTTCCGCAAATGGAAAAGTTCCAAAGTTGGTGGAGGGAGATCTGGAGGAGGTCAGGGTGGGCCCAAAAATAAAAATAAATGATTTTTTACATCCACGTGTACAATAAAACTGTTTTAAAATATTGTAATTAAATGCATTTATGATATTCAAAATTCTTGGACCTGATTTACTGCATTCATTTTCATTAACCTAAATTCTAAAATAGTACACAAATAGTTACAATGTATCGTAAGTTCGGATTAAATAGATTCAATAGCTTTAAAAATGCATAAAAGATTATTTATTTCATTTTTCATGTAACTTCCTATATTTTTGATTTGTTAGATCTGTCAGACTAGGATTATTTTAATTGATCAATTAAGTAGTGGCTAAATTAGAGAACATTAGTCTTATTAAATTAATAACGGGAATTAAAGCTCTTTAATATCTTAAAGGTCAAGCAAATCATGCAAAACGCTAAAAATATTGTTAAGTATGTATATTCCACGAATCCGTACTATCTAAATCTAAATCCGTATCGTACGTAGATATCATTAAAATTATGGTGAAAATATCGATTACGTACGATATCATTAAAATTATGGTGAAAATATCGATTACGCATCATGATTTCATTATTGCTGGAAATAATACTAATATTAACTAAATATTAAATAGGTAAAGTAATCTATTTCATTTTTACACAGGTTTCAATTATTTAAAAAAATGCGAATTCCGAATTCTAATGAATTACCTACATACAGATATAAGAATAATGATTCAATGAATCAATCTATTGCTCAGGATGAATTAAAATGGTTTAAAATATCTTAATTATATGTACATAAAAGTGATAAATCTCTAAATTGATTTAAAAGGGAATCTTTAAATGTAAAGTTAAAGTCATTTAAACTAGAAAAGACAACGCGTATACGAACATGGAAAGAGAACAATACAGATTACGGGGTATTTTCCGAGTAATTAAGTCAATTCAAAATCTATCCATTAACATAGGCAATTATCTTCTTGATTTTGGCCGCTGAAATCCTCTGGGTTTTCGTAACCTCCCAATCGAAAAGATTCTGCTGTCTCCATTGATTGGAGCTCGACTCTTGATCTGCTCGACTGCATTACAATTTGTGCTAAATAATTTCAATATAAAAACTTTATCTAAGCTATGCCGTACGGGCATTTGCCAAAATTATATATTGTAAGGCATTCTTACCAATCTCATCAAACATTTCATTGACGCCTTCGTTCGTCTTGCAGCTTACTTTATAAACTCCACTGATTAGAGTATGACATTGTTCACTAGTACGGTAAATGCAAACAAAATTAATATCGGAATTAAATGTACCCATCTGATTGATGGCTATATCTCTTACCAAAAGCTCTCCATATCTTCATCTGTGACTTCTGGCCTTAGATCGGATTTATTTCCTGTTATTGTCCAAGAATAAATTAGGATTGTAGCATACCTAATTAACTTCGTTAAAAATTATAGTATTACCACAAAGAAAGATCTTGGCATTTTCTGCATAAGACACAACCTGAAAATGAATGTAAATTGAATCAAATCAATTCAAACAGTGTTACACGTGGGCATTTATGATTTAGAATTTTTAAATTAGCATACCTCTAACAAATGTTGAGCAAGAGTATGAAAGGAATCTATATTGTTGAGGTCAAAGCATAATATAGCAGCTTCGGAAAATTTATAATAGTTTGAGGTGAGGGTTGCAACACGCTCCATTCCACCAGTATCGTAAAGTGTCAACTATGAGCAAGATATCAGATAATTAGATGCAATTAGATTACATTTTATTAAACTATCGGGTTAGAATCAGAATCTCAACCTTAATTTCCCGATTATCCCTGGAGGAAGTATAATTTTTTGCGTAGTAATCAAGCCCTAGAGTTGATTTACGCTCGGAAGATGCTACAAAAGTATCGAATGCGAATCTTCTGAATAAGGAGCTTTTTCCTATGAACAAATAAAGTATTTTAATTACAATTTGCCACCAATTAAGTTTAGATATTTACTCTTACCAACTCCATATTCTCCGCATAGGATAATCTTTTGTTCTGGAATCGTTACACAGGCCATTTGAAAGATTCAATTCTCCAGATATGACTATCTTGATATTATTATGTCCATCGATTAATACAGGTCAGAATCGGGTCATTTGAAGTCCTCACTAATTGTAAATTGTTCAGGTTCTTGTCAGGAAGCAACACTGCCAACACCTGAAAAAAATGCGCAATAGTCAAAGGAATTATTTTTAGAGTTTTAAGATTCAACTTCAAGAGCAAAAAAGATTACAATCGAATCTTCACTTGTCAGAATCAGAGTTACAATTTATAAATTATACATGTCTTAGGACTAATAAATCTATTTTTATTACAAATTGTTATTAATTAGGTAAAATTGAACAATGCAAAAATAAAAACAAATCCAAATTAGGCAAAAGTTTGATTTTAAACATGTACCTTTCTTATTTGAATTAATGGCACAAATCAAGAGAGCAATGAAGATGACGAAGATGACCCCCAAGCTGACCCAAAAGTTGATACTGACCTTATTATTTTTAACTTTTAAGCAAAACCTTTGTTTCAAAAAAATTAAAAGTCTTTCACTTTGCAAATTTTTTTATTTTTATTTTCTTTTTGACTCCCTTTGTTATTCTATTTAGTTCTACGTGTTGGACGTATGGGGCGAAATGTGCATTTTGTTCCTGTGTTAATTAACTTTTGAAAAATAATAATATTTGTGCTTTAAAGACCACTTAAAAATATACGGCATTTAATCTTCATTCTGAATTTCTGATTGAAATATACATAGGTATGTAGGTAAAACTAAAATAGCTCACAGGTAGATAAAGTTTTGTCTGCGCTAATCGCCCATAATAAGCAGGGCAAACTCGCGATATAAAATAAAAAAGTCCACCCTCCAATGTAAATTAGTCTTTACTGAACTAATATATCTACTGGTATTTAAATTATTTGTGGATAATTTGATAAGGAAATGATTGAAATTCTAATGCGGGTATTGCCAAACATGTGGTTTTTAATCAGAACAGAGGATCAAGCTTTATGTACCTTGAATATAAAAGTGTTTGAGATATGTACAATATGTAGAGTATTTATAACAATTTGCCAAAATCACTGATAAAATCAATTCCAATCCCTACATTTCATTCTCCATGTCATAAACAGAGATTACTGATATGAAGCAATATCCCTCGAGGAAGAGACAAG
>JAAZTK010001420.1:0-14166 GCA_036507255.1 Megalothorax incertus
TTTTTTTGCATACGGGTAATTTTTGATGGGGATTCAGAATAATCGGGTTTTCCGAGCTCCCGTGACCTTCCGGAAGTCAAAAAACCCGATTTCGGGTTTTTCGGGTCATTTGTTTTTAGGGCTACTTTTTGATGGGAAATTAGATTTATTATGTTCTAAGAGGGGGGTAGTACAGTATACAAATACAACATATTAACATGTGATTATGTAAACTTTTCTACCCCACGCCACTCAGGCCGCAATTCGGGCCCATTGTAGGCTCTCTCGAAGCAAGACGACACCAGAATTATGACAGTAATTTTATGAGTATTCAAATCTTTTTGTGGCCTTTGTAAAGGCCACCCAGTTTGACAACCCAATATCTTTGAGCTCCTCAGCTGTGCAGATACCCAGGCCAAGGTGCTCATATCTCAAGTCAGAGTAGTTCGGGCAGTGACACAAGAAGTGTTCCACCGTTTCCTCTGCTGCACCGCATTTGAGGCAATGAGCAGATTCAACTTTCCCCATCCTCCATAAATGTTTATTTAATCCAATGTGTCCAGTTATCAGTTGAACTAATAGCCGAACACCCGATTTACCAAATTTGTACAAGAGATGGCCTAGGGAAAATTTCAACCCCCTTAGCCAGAATTTCGTTTGAATGCAATCAGTCCGGGAATTCCAGAGCCTCATGTGCTCATTGTTTTCCCAGACTTTAACTGCAGATTTAATTGACTGCAGAGAAAGCGGACAATGTGTCCAGTTATCAGTTGAACTAATAACCGAACACCTGATTTACCAAATTTATACAAAAGATGGCCTAGGGAATATTTCAACCCCCTCAGCCAGAATTTCGTTTGAATGCAGTCAGCCCGAGAATTCCAGAGCCTCATGTGCTCATTGTTTTCCCAGACTTTAACTGCAGATTTAATTGACTGCAGAGAAAGCGGTAAAAGTGCAATGCAGTGCGTAATTCTTATGAAAAACAATGCAATATTTATTGTGTGAAATGTTGCAGTGCAATTTAATTATTTAATTATGATTAGTGAGATTATATGCACCAAAGGTATGTCCACTTATGCATAGATTGCTATTTAATTAATTGTTTGATTGTTTAACTGACAATTTGTCAGTTATAATTCCAAAAGAGACTCATTTGCATGTCCAGACAGCTGGCAAAATATAGACTGCAGAGAAAGCGGTATCACAGGAGTGACACCGTAACTCTGTAGTTTCGCCGCCCCCTTAGCCAGAAGGTCCGCTTGTTCGTTTCCCTCATAGCCAGAGTGCGCCGGAATCCAATATAATTTCACGATATTATTCAAACTTAATTCATTCAGTGCAGTAAAGCACTCCCAAATGAGCTTTGACTTGGTTTGATGACCAGCCAAAGATAAGAGAGCGCCTCTGCTGTCCGAATATAGATTCACATTTGCATCCCTGCACCCATCCTCTAGAAGAGTTTTGATTGCCACCGAAATGGCAAATACCTCTGCTTGGAAGACGGTAGCAAGGGGGCTCAAGTTAAACAAACCTTCAATTTTTGTATCATCTGCTCTCCTTATGAGGAAAGCAGCACCTGTATTTCCATGTTGTGTAGATCCGTCAGTGAAACATAGTGTTTCGCGTTCAGGAATGACAACAACATTATTTCTCCATTCTTCCCTGGTAGGGAAGATAACTTCAAAATTCTTTTCGGGAAATCCCTTAGGACTACAAAGATCTTGTGGCATTCCTAGTGCAGTAATACTCTGCTCCAAGTTTACCACAGATTTCATAATGGGGCTGAAACTCCATATCACGCCCCAAACCAGCATAACTTCGCCAGTGTCCGTACCTCTTTAATCTATTCATAGTATTTATTGCAAGTCCTTTAAGAACTATTTCCAATGGCTTTATGCTCAAAAGAATCTCCAATGCGGCAGTCGGAGTAGACCGCATGGCACCGGAAATCATGAGCAATGCAGACCTTTGGACTCGATTTAAGAAGTTCATCTTAATTTTATATTTAGTGGCTGAGACCCAAACCATGGAACCATAGGTGATCTTCGGCCTTACGACCGCAGTATATACCCACCGCATGATCCATGGACTGAGTCCCCACGTTGGGGCAACAGCACGTTTCGCCAAAGCAAGGGCAGATGAAGCTGCCCTACCTTTAGCTTCACAATGCTTGTGCCACGATAATTTACTATCCAGAATTACTCCCAGATATTTAACAGAGTTTGAAATAGGAAGAGTTACTCCTTCAACGTTAAGGACGTTTCCAGAGAGCCCCCTTTTATTTGTAAATAATACAATTTCCGTTTTTTCCGGATTCGCTTCGAACCCTCTTTTCCTACACCATTTCATTACAATCCGAAGTGCATGCTCAATGCGCTCCTTGACTGTAGTGAAATGCCTCCCCACCTGTAGGCCCGTCCCATCATCAGCAAAGTGTTGTGAGTGGAGAGAAGAGATTCTCCGAAGTTCACACAACAACTCGTCGACGACAATATTCCAGAGAAGGGGGGAGAGTACCCCACCTTGAGGACACCCCCTTCTTACATTTTTCTCCCTAGTAAATCCCAAAAGTTCAGCCCTCACGCTTCTGTGTGTCAGCATAAACTCAATCCATCGAATCAAGAATGTTCTAACACCCATCCGCCTGAGGGCTAAACCGATCGTTTCAAATTTAGCGTGGGAGAAGGCTCCCGCGATATCCCAGAATGCAGCGAGAACAAGGTCACCGCATTTAAGGGCTTTTTCAATTATTGATATCAGCGTATGGAGAGCAGTCTCGGTTGAGACCCCTGCAGAATACGCAAATTGGAAGTTCCCAGTAATTCTGCTCATCAGATCGGGAGTACGTATTTCCCAATCCACGAGCCTTTCCAGCGTTTTAAGAAAGAACGAAGTCAGAGAGATAGGTCGGAAAGAATTAGCTTTCCAATAACTATCTTTCCCGGGTTTGGGAATAAATACGACTCTACTTGCTCTCCATTCTGAAGGGACATAGCCGTAAGCTAAACTGCTTCTGAACAGAGTGACCATAGTGTCTAAGATCAAGTCCAGGCCTGATTTCAGCATTATTGGATAGATTCCATCTGGTCCTGGAGCTTTATAAGGACTAGGGAGGTTTACTGCCCTTCGAACCTTATCCTTTGTAACCATTTTATTTATGCTATGTTCATCCTCCCAACGGGTTAGGTCGGGAGTAGGTGGATCAAAGTCATCCTCTGGAAAGTGTTGCTCCAACAGAATGTCCAGGGTTTCCCCCGGATTTTCCGTTAAAGCACCTCCCGGCTTTTCTATCATACCAAGTCTATTCACTTTGGAGTTTCCGAGGAGCTTAGTCAACCTAGATGCCGATGGCATTGAGTTGATCTCTCCACAGAAATCCCTCCATGAATTCCTTTTGGCTCTCCTTAACTCTTTCTTGTATTTCTGGCGGGCGATATGCGCGTCCTCTTTGGACTGCTCGTCACCCACATTCTTTACTCTATTCTCAGCAATTCGGGCGCTTTTACGTAATGCACCCAACTCAGGTGTCCACCAAGGCGACATCTTTCCTTTGACTCTAATCAGCTTAGCTGGAGCAGCTTGATCTAAGGCTCCTCGCAGAGCGTCAGAGAGAAACTTTGCATTCAACTCCATCTCAATTGGTGGTAATAATCCACTAATACGAGGAGCTTTTTTCAATTTTTCCGAAAGAGCTTCGTTAAAAACTTTCCAATCTACTTTCCTCATGTTTCTGCTCCACCTGGGAGGAGAACTCCCGAGTTTCACAGAGAAAGTGATAAATTTATGATCAGACAAAGTTACTTTGTCCGACACCCTCCAGTCCTTTATGCTAGCCGCCAAGGAATTCGATGCCAGTGTAATATCTAGCACTTCCTTCCTCAGTCGGTTAACAAAAGTTGGAGTATTCCCATTGTTTAATATTTGTAAATTGGTACCCACCAAGTATTCAAGAAGCTCTTCTCCCCTTTTATTGGTGTCAGAGCTACCCCAGAAAACATGGTGGGAATTGGCGTCCGCTCCAATGAGGAGTGGTATTTTATTTGCCTCCGCATACTCCACCAATGATTGTACCAGAGTTGGCGGAGGAGAATCAGTTGAGTCCCAGGGCATGTAGGCAGATGCAATTATTACATTCCCACCGCTCCAGGTAGTCATTATTGTAGTGAGATCTTCCCCAGTAAACTGAGGAAGTACCCATGCATTAACATTTTTATTAGTAACAATGCATGCTCTAGGGCGGGACTTGCCACCCGAGAATACATTGAACTCTGATCCTGGAAAACCTTTCACTTCACCTTTATAGGTATATGGTTCTTGTACTAATATAATTTGGGGGATGGGGGATTTAGGTTGGGTTTGTGTGTGCTTAGAGGAAAGACTATTGCATAAGTTAGCAGTAGACGATTTTCCTCTTTGCAAGTTAATTTGGATAAAGCCAATCGCAGCTGGAGGTTTAACCCTCCCTCTGTTCGATTGAACTTTAGCTTTCGAATTGGTAGGTATAGGGGAATTAGGTGGGGTATGAAAAGATTGACTTAAGTACGAAGAATTAGATGAAAAAGAATGAAATGAAGAATTGGATGATGATGAGGAATTTTTTATTACCTTATTTACACTATTTACAGATGACATAGGGAGGTATTATTGGAGTTGCATTGGATTGGGAGTCTCTAAACCCCCGCCCCTCTGCTCCTCTTTGTCCTCCCCATCATCATTCTCTTCCGACTTCTCTTCGGTTTCAGGCCTTGTGGCAGTCTCTTCTCTTGGCTTGTACAGGGGTTTGGGATTGTCAGGTCCATAGAACTTGACTTGGCCAAGCCCGTAATACAATCTAAAATTCCGAGCCTTGAGCTCCTCAACATGGCTGCTTAGGAGGCCGAATGAGTAGTAGTGGCCCCTTCCTTCTCGCCATGCATTCCGGCTCAAGGTAGTCCAAGTTGGGTTTAATCCTGGATTTTGGCGGTAGAGTTGATTCCATGACATTCCTGCCCACCTCATCCAAGAATCGATGATATTTACTTCTCTCCTCCCTTGAGGTTCCGTAAGGAGGAGTGGAGGGACGGCCCCCAAACACACCATGAGGATCCACTGGAGGAGCTTCAATGCTCACCGTGTACCGATACCTCTTCTTAGAGGCTTCAACAATCTTTTCCAATTCCCTGGGGGTATGAGCTCGAAGTCCAATGACTCCTCCCCCAAGTACATCTTGTTCGACTAGTCCTCGGACCCAATTAATTGTTTCCATATCCCGGGAGCGGAGGAAAACCCTCCCTACCTCGAGCTTAGGGTAACTCTCAAATTGGACATTCCCCTTATGCACCGTCTCCGTCCACAGCACATTTCTTATAATGACAAATTGCTCCTGGGTCAAAGGTATATTGGGATCAGATGGCGTAATCACAAGCATGTGGACAACATCATCACCCTTCCATTTCGCCTCAGGGTTGGCCGCTTTTTTGTGGGGCGGAGCATTGGCAGGAGAATTGCTCTCTCGACCCCTCTTCAGATTCTCACTATTATCCTCGAACACTACAGATCTTTTCACCTGCCCTTCATCATCATCAGCAGGTGCAGTATTATCTGCTCCTGAGGATGAGGCATCCTTCTGTTCCTCAAGAGACACATTTTTCAACATATCAGTTGCGGGTTCCACTGACTTCGCTTTTTCCGCCCTTTTTCTGGCTTTTCTATCCTTCTCCCGCCTCCTATTCCCTTCCTTTTTCATCGCTGTCAACTGTTCAGGCGTAAAATAGACGCCGGAAATCCTCTGACGTGGTGCAGATGTTGAAGGAGGAGGTGGTGGCATTTTAATCTGATCAACATTCTCTCCTTCAATGACTTTCAGAGGTGACAAAGAACCTTGCACATTTGTAGAATCCCTGGTGGTAGTATCCTCCAGGTTTCCCACCTCCATTGCCTTGTCCTTGACTTGTTCCTCTTCCATGCCAATGATTAGGACGTTAATTTAACTGTAATTATTTTAAAATAAATTATTAGATTTATAAAAGTGCAGTGCAATGTGTAGTTATATGAAAAGCAATGCAATATTTATTGTTTGAAATATTGCAGTGCAATTTAATTGTTTAATTGTGATTCATGGGATTATATGCACCAGAGGTATGTCCCCTTATGCATAGATTGCTATTTTAATTAATTGTTAATTGTTTAACTGACATATTGTCAGTTATATTTCCAAAAGAGAAAGGAAAAACTCATTTACATGTCTAGACAGCTGGCAAAATATTCCCCCTTTTTTCAGCCGTGGAATTTTATTATTTCCCGATTAAAAAGAGAGGTTTTTACTTACCAGCAGTTGAAGGTCACCTTACCACGTCCCTTGACACTTTCAGCTTCCCCAAGTTGGAATTAATTAGGGAAGAATTAATTAAGTTTTAAGTATTTAATTCGGCACTGATTTATGACTGGACTTGTCACTTCGGTGCTAAATCTCGCTCTTGTATTTTTATATACATGTATATATTGTATTATAATAATCAAATAACCCTAAAATTTCTAAATATAAATAATATTTAAGAATATAAATAGCAATTCAACGGAAAAAGGTCCAAAACCCATTTCAATCCATACCATTCCCAAGTAGAATTTAACTTAAAATTTAGGAATATATTTTAAATTATTAATGTATATATATTTCCAAAATTAGTAAATATTTAATAATAAGCTATTTAACTATTATTTTCGGAATGATAATCTCATTATATTACTTTTTGATAATTGTTATCCTGATTAATTCGGAAGAAATTAATTCAAAAACAATTGAAGATTATGAAAAACTCGATCTCATTTACAACTATATCCCAAATGTCATCAGGAATCCAATATATTTTCAATTTTACAACAAAACTCTGCTCAAAAAGGTTTATTTATAAAAAGAATTTTCAATATCCTATGAATTTCTAATTATTGTAAAATATAATTTCAGATTGGAAAGGACAACCTTTTAAGATCCAGTATGATTGGGCCCGTGGATTGCATGGTGCAGGATTTAGTCCAGATTTGTAATCGGCGTCCATCCGTGACCCAATGTGCTCCAGATGGCGTTGTAGCATGCCATTGCGATCCAATACCCAATCAGAAATCCGTAAAAAAATATTTTTTGTACAAAATATTTTTAAAAATATTTCATGAACATATTTTCCATGTATAGTTGGTGCAAGGGTGGAATATGAAAAGAAATTACGGGGATTTGGAGGTGGCTAATAAAATATATTCCCATTCTTCGCTCACCCATGAAAAAGTCATATTTTGCCTCCCAATGAAAATTGGCCCAATTTTAAGACTTTTTACAAAGAACGATGTCCCTGGGAAATTCAGTAAATTCCCATTCTACAAAAACTGCAAAAATCGGTTAGATTTATATAAAATAAATATAAAAATAATAAAAGCTTTTTCAGGTGTTCTGACTCGGGGATGAGTTCATTTTTTTGCCACGAGGTGAAGAATTGATCCCAGGTGTTGCACGTGGGTGAAATATGCGTTTGTGCCTGTCCGGGGTCAAAGGTCGCCGGAGTGGATGTCATATTGAATGGGGCACCAATCTGGGATCCAAATCCACCAATCATAGGATTTTTTATCCCACCTGGATATGATCACATCATTGATTTACTACCCAAATATAGATTAGTTGAAAATGATAAATAAATTGATGAAATAATAATGATTTTATGCATGCAAAATTGCTAATTTATTCAAAATAAACTTTATTTGAATAATATTGGCATAATTTAGCACATAAAAATCCAAAAACATGCAAATAAATTTTGAAATTCGCAAAAAAAATTTAAAAAAATTTAGGTTTGAATTTTTTTTAAATTATAAAATGCTAATAAAATGTAAAAATTTTATTTTTTAATTATTTTTTTAATTTTATTCAATTATCTGTAATTATTGCAATTCTTTTAATAATTTTAATAAATTTTAAAATTTAAAAAAAAAAAAATTTTGATGGGAATTAAATTTTGAAAAAAAAAATTAAAAAAAAAACACGTTTAAACATGTTTTTTGAAATTTAATTTCTTTCATGCATAATCTCATAATTTGGAGCCCCAGTTAAACGGGATTTGATGAATTTGACATGAATATCAGTTGGAGCAATTGTGGATTTGACTGCTGGGTCATTTCTCATTGCGAGATCCCAACGGTCCAAATTAGGATGTTTTTCCTGGTCAAATGGACTGGGGGCAAGGATCTAAAAAAATTATTATTTAAACTTTGGTATGGGGTCAAATTAAGGTCATACTTTAAAGGCGGGTGTCCGCTCAAACCACGGCCAAATCATATAATCCAAATAACCCGTTTTATTCGACCCTGAATTTT
This sequence comes from Megalothorax incertus, assembly GCA_036507255.1. Classification (NCBI taxonomy): domain Eukaryota; kingdom Metazoa; phylum Arthropoda; class Collembola; order Neelipleona; family Neelidae; genus Megalothorax; species Megalothorax incertus. The sequence goes on from JAAZTK010001420.1 coordinate 8,320, forward strand.
AAAAAAATTGAAATATTAAAAAGCATGGGAAAATCACGTCTAAAAATGAGATTTTGATATGCCCCGAATAATTCGACGTTTTTGGGTTCGTGGATGGTAAGGGAACGAACCCTATGCAATCGCTCTGTCTGTGCGGTCCGTCCGTCCTTTCCGTGAGGCGATAACTTTCGTAATTCTTAACCGATTTGGACCAAATTTGGCATGTAGGTGTATTTACTCAAGGCACAGACAAATTTCGTTGGGGGGAGGTCAGAGATCAAAGGGGGCGGAGTTATGGGCAAAAAGGTGGGAGGAGCTTATGCAATTTCTGTCCCTATGTGTTCAATTGAGCTGAAACTCGGTCCTAGGGGGTAGTTTGACCCCCTGAATTCGAATTTGACCTTTATTTTTTGCTCCGCCCACAGGTAACCCCAGGGGGAGTGTCAAAATTTCAAAAAATCGTATTTAAGGTCAAAATATTACGAAAATTTGGTCATAGGCCCGGAATTTGACCACCGGAATTCAAATATGGCGCTCAAAACAGTTCCACGAAATCTCCCAAGCGGCTTTGGGCACTTTTTTATTATAATGTAGAATATGATAATTTTTTTCGTACCTCCAAAAAAGGTTGTTCCACGTCTTTCCAACTCCTTTTCAAAAGCAGCAATGATATCCGTAATTTCTTTCACAACTTTACCCTTCCCATCCTCGTCCAACCTCCCAATAATCAATTTAACCCATAACATATGCATTGGTGAGAATTTCTCTGCCCACACCCGATCCTGACCCCTTTTGAAAAGGTCATGGGCCTGGAGTGGGCTATTTGGGTCCACAACCCCATCAATATATTCAGCTATAACTAGACTTTCCGTAAGGAACCCTTCCCCGGTCTCCAGGATTGGGATTTGCCCAAGTGGATTCTTCTCGGTCAACCATTCTGGCTTGCAATCAATGTTTACATTCACAAAATCCAATCTAAATGTATATGTAATTAGTCAATAAAATCTGGATTTAAAATTCTCTAAATTCATACTGGGCTCCTTTAGCCGCAGCAATTAGAACATCCCTTTGACCATACGGGCAGAATCTCATCGTGTAAATCCTCATCTTCGTCTTATCCTTGTATTCTGGGCAGGATGACCCTGAAATTATTTAAAAAAGTCGATTTAAGCAAGAATATTTTAAAAAAATACTTTTTTACCTTTAGTCAAATGCTTTGAATTCATTTCCCCAAAGAATCTTATGAAATTTCCCAATGAATTTCGGATTCGGGAAATGTTTGCGAATTTAATTGAATTAATAATTTTGTGGCAGTCCGTAAATTAAATAGAGTTTGAAAGATGAGTATGTATTAGATTATGGAATAAAAGTGCTCAAAATAGAGATAAAAAGTATTTTGAGTACTGCAAGGAACTTGGAAAAATTTAAATCGAGTCAGGTATGGAGATACTCAATTTTTAAGGTCAAAGAAGACTTTTTTTATTCCCTTATGGCTCTAGCATTGCCAAAAGATTTTCTGAAAATTGCAAAAAATCCAGAAAAACTGAATTTTTTCTGGACCAAAATCCGCGAATTTGTAAAGGGTTCCAGAATGATGAAAAGATATATTTTTTTGTTCAAATCCTCAATTTATACTGATAGGTACATGTCCAAACTTAAATAAAATCGACTAACTTTGAGACCTTGAGAGCAGAAGCTTGAAATATTGTCAATATAAGAATACTGATATATGATATTATGTACTTCAAGTATAGACCCGATATTTGATCAACACTTTTAATGATAAGAAATGCCATTTGGGTATACATATATTCCTACTATTCCACTAACAGATAAGAGCTCCAAAACTGCCCTTACACAACTATAGCCATATCAAATGCCCTTGATCAATATAAAATCTATATCTATATAGTTTTAAATAAATTCATTCCTCAACCTTTTTTTCTAAAAAAGGATTAATTTCTAGAATTCTATATTTAAAATATTAGGGGAACCAAAAAGGCATTTTTTTAAAAAACATTTTAAATATTGACATTCTTGAATAAAATAGTTAAAAATTTTAAGAAAAAATGAATTTGAATTTTTTAATGATAATTTTTATATGGTCTAAGGGGCTGAATTCATCGCCAATCGAAGAAACTGGTGAAGAACTTGAAAAACTTGGGATAATCTTTGAATACATTTCTCATATCATCCACAATGACATTTCATATGGGTTTTACAACAAAACGGAACTTGAAAAAGTAGATTTTAAATTAATCCGAATTATTTAAAATTTAATTAATGGAGTTTAGATGGGTAAGGACGGACTTTTGAGGTCAAGTTGGATCCGACCCGGAGTCTGCGAGCCAAAGTATCTCTTACAGATTTGCAACCGAAGAGAACAATTCACCCGATGCTCACCAGATGGCGACACCGAGTGTCTCTGCGACCCAGAACCAGATCAAACCTCAGTATATAAAAATTTATATAAATATGTATCTAAAATAATTACATAATTAAATATTGCATTTTTGGGGGTTCGTGGATGGTATGGGAACGAACCCTATACAATCGCTCTGTCTGTGACGTCCGGCCATCCTTTTCGTGACGCGATAACTCCCATAATTCTTAACGGATTTGGACCAAATTTGGTATGTAGGTGTATTGGGTCAAGGGGAAGGTCAAGGTTCATTGGAGGGAGGTGAGGGGTCAAAGGGGGCGGAGTTATTGGGGAAAAAGTGGGAGGAGCTCATGCTGTTTCGGTCTCTATGTGTTCAATTGGGCTGAAACTCGGTCCTAGGGGGTAGTTTGTTCCCCCTGAATTCGAATTTGACCTTTGTTTTTTTTCTCCGCCCACCGTTGACCCCAAGGGGGAGTGTCAAATTTTCAAAATTTTGAATTTAAGGTCATAATATTACGAAAACTTAGTCCTATGCCCTAATTTGATCTCCTGAATTCAAATATGGCGCTCAAAACATATCCACGGACCCTCCAAAATGGTATTGAGCACTTTTTTATACAGCCAGTTGAAGCTTGGATAATTGGAGATGTAAAACGGCGTTACGGGAATCTCCAGTTGGCAAATACCATTTCCAGTCAAGTTGGGCCCCCGGAATCCGTGATATTTTGCTACCCGATGAACATTACGGACAAGTCCCGTGTGGTGAATGATATCCCGAGCCAATTCAATCATTTCCCATTCTACAAGAATTGTAGAAATAGGTGCAGTGGCCAAATATATAAATATTAAATGCTAAATAGTGCCTTTTTTATCGGCAGATGTTCCCGGAAGAGTCTCATCCCATTTTTCTGTCACAATGTCCAGAATTGGTCGAGGTTCCTGGATGTCCAGGAACTCTGTATTTGTGGGTGTCGTGGGTCTTGTGTACAGGGGGATAGCAAGATCCTGAGGATTAACTGGAATGGACCATTTAAACATAGCTATATAACGGAGGAAGAATGGGACATTGAGTTTGCCCCAGATGGGCCATATTATAATTGGTAGCCGAATATATTGTAAATATTGGAATTTCTTGAGAATTTATAATTTGTTTAATACTATTTTGAATAAAGTTTGATATATTGAGGTAAATCAAAGATATTATATACAATATATACTGTTAGTTTTAATTGCGGTTAATTAATAATCTGGTTGAAAATTAAACAAGGATCCGTTTTATCTAAAATTTGGTATTTATGTAAGACTTATATATAGTTAGATTGCAATGTTATAAGCCGGATATACAAGTGAAATGATCTCGGATAGGGCTCAGATCTAAAGCTAAATATTTTTCCCAATCTGATCAGATTTCAAATTGAATTTTAATCCGTGGTTCAGATCAGATTAATTTAAATCCAATTCAATCCCGATCAGATCCCACCGGATCGGGCACAGAAAAATCCACCAGATATTTTGGATTAGGTCCTAATTTTAAGACCCGGTTTCCATTTCTACTTTTTCGGAATTTTTTCATCATAAGCCGGGAAAAATGTAAATCGGGATTTAATTTCTATCCGATCATATCCAATCCAATCCGATCCTCAGATTGATCCGACAGATTTCGGATCCCAATGACCGGATCACAGCTTCGTTCCTGGAATATTGCCTGCGTACAACTAAATCCGTCATTTGGCCTGGAGTGAAAAGCTGCTGCATTTCTAGGATAAGGAGAAATAAACCCTTTATTATGTGGCTTATTGGTCAATATGCAAAAATGCGTTCTGAATTGATTGATGCAAACCCATTTGTGCAAATCCTAAAAATCAATCTATATTTTATGTAAGCTTTTGGGTAATTCAATCAATGAAGGAAAATATCGTACGTCATACTTCAAAGCATATTGCCTATTTATATATAAAAGTAAAATTAAATCATAAAATCATAAAATCAGCTTTGATTTCATTTCTAATTTTTAATTCAAAATGTTTAAGCTTTTATTTTTATCGAGTTTTTGCTTTTTATCCGTTTCTTCATTTGAAATGGTATTAATTATCAATATTAAAAATATTAGTTATCAACCTAGAATTATAACCCTGAAATACCCTGGGCAAGGCCTTTCAATTAACCCTTACACGCCCAATTAGCTCTAAAAATGACCCCGTAAAAGTAGAATTTTTGGGGTGATATCATCATTGACCATTATATAGCCCTTGCTAAAAACTACCAGATTAGTATAGTATTTTATTATCTGTTTTGACCCAATTTTGTACATATTATCATGAGCCAGATGGACCAAAATTTTTTTTAAATTAGAAATAACACTAAACCCTGCCCCGAAAATTCTACGTTTTTTTGTACCATTTTCATAAATTTTCATCAATTTTGCGGAAATATAAAGACACAATAAACATTTTATAATAAAGATATATATTTATTTATTTCGACAGGATATGCGAACTGTAAAACAATATTTTAATGCAGGTAAATTTAAAATTTCAAACAATTTTAAAATAATTTAAATTTCGCGGTTTCAATTTAGTTCCGACAGGTGGCGGAGCTGCACCAGCAAGATTATCAGGCAGCTCCAGCTCAGGGATTTCAAGCGGCGGATCTTCGAACTCGCAACACCAGTCACACCCCCAACCACCACCTCTGACAGCCCCAGCTCCATGTATCCCAAGGCCAACAACAACTCCTCCCCCTACACCACCTCCACCCCCTCCCCCTACAACAAAACCAACAACAAAGCCTACAACCGCCCCAACTCCAGCGCCACCTACACCCCCAACAGTTCCAACACCTGCCCCTACACCAGCGCCACCTACGACGACAACGCCAACTACGACAACCACCACAACTACATTGCCACCAGTAACAGATGGAGGCGGGGGCGGAGGCGGAGGACCTGCACCGACTACTACAACAACAACGACGACAACAACAACGACGACGACACAGGCGCCGACGCCAGCGCCAACTCCCGCCACGCCTGCGCCTCCGACGCCAGCGCCACCTGCGCCAACCCCAGCACCAATTACACCACCCCCTCCAGCACCAACACCAGCACCTACCACTCGACCAACTACGGCGCCAACGCCCTCTACCACACTACCTTTTTGCGAAGATCTCGCGATAGCGCCATCTACCGCCGCCGCACCTACCACAAGTAATACTTCTGTTCTATCAATGTATTTGCAATGGAAGCTCAATTTAATCCGAAATATTCTTGGGGGATTCTCTGGCTAAAATAAAGATAAATAGTCAATGATTAATATGATTTGAAGCAAATGTTTAATTATTTTTATTAAATTATTTGATAAATAAATTTAATAAATTTTAAATGCAAATAGTTTACATTTAAATTTTACGCAAGCAAATTATTTTATAATATTTTATTTTATCAATTTCTTCACAATAATTTTAAATACAATTATATTTATCAATTT
>JAAZTK010001421.1:0-14166 GCA_036507255.1 Megalothorax incertus
TCTTCTACTCCACCTCAGGGTCAGCCTGTGACCCAACAATTTGGCTCAAACTCGCCACCACTCATGCCCTACCCTAATTGGATGGCAAATTCCATCGGAGATTGCTTTAATTCGGTTCAATCTGTTCAAGCAATGGAGATTGATGCTTGGAATCGTCTTTGGATTGCGGATTCTGGCCGTGTGGGGTCATTTGGAGAAACTCCAAGGTCACTCTGCCCTCCAAAACTTATAATTATGGACCTTAAGACAAATCAAATGGTTCGGAGGATCGAATTCCCACCTGGCGTTGTTTCAAAAGACAATAATTTGTTGAGTGACATGGCCCTTTCATGTACAAGCTCTTTTGATTGTACAGCATTCATTGGAGATGCAATGGACGCTAGGATCATAGTATTTAATTTTGCTTCAGGGGTCTCTTGGTTCGTGGAACATTCTTCAATGTCACCGATACTTCCTCCAGGATTCCAACCTGTTAGCCAAGGGGTTAAACCAACTCGAACAAAAAGAGCCATCCTGAGCTCTTTTAACGGTAAGACATTCCCTGAAGAGGAAATCCCAACCCTTCATCTGACCCTAAGTCCAAGGCTCAAAGGTCATGACACCCTCTATTATAGTCCATCAAGATCTGCCGAATTATATGCAATCCCAATGAAACTCTTACCCGGGGAAAGTGACATTTCGGAGGTATTTTAACCCTTTTTTCATGGGCAATTTAAATCAAATTTATTCTCTCGAATCCTCCAGATGTCAAACTGTGACGTCTACTCAATGGGAAGTAAATATGGGGTCTCAAAAGCAATGGCAATGGACTCCCGAGGATTCCTATTTTATGGGTTTGAAGGTGGCATCAAATTCTGGAACGCCACAACCCTTATGACCAATTTAGAATTAAATGTGCTTGAAGATTCAAATCAATTCCTTGTATTTTCAAGCAAATCTGACCTGAAAAATGTGGAGGCTCTCACTTTTGATGACAAGGGCTTTCTTTATGCACTATCCGTGGATTATAATGTTCTGGAAGGGATGCAGACGGGGGTTTCGACGAGGATCCTTCGGATTTTTGTAGGGAGCAAAAGCTACATGTATCCTCCTAATTAATTTTAGGTCAAAATCCGTGTAAAAATCATTTTTCATAAAAAATGGTTAATTTATTTAAATTATTAGATATCATGAGCATGAACTCTGACTTGAAATAAAATCATAATCGAAGGAAATCCATTATAAAATTTTGATAAAATAAAAGTAAATTCAAAGGAAAGTAAATGTACATTTTATATAATGATAAATTGATAATTAATGGTAAACTGTACATGTTTATCTCTCATTTCAGCTCCTAACCTTGGTCAATTTATTACACTAGGTTGAAGGATATGAGTTATTGAATTATTTTTTCAGAGTAAAGTACGCAAACCATGCGACTCTTCAATATCAATTATGTATTGTACTTCCATTGAAATAGTTACATAAATATCGAATTCGATACTACGATATTATATATGCTCGTAGTACAGCTTTAAGTATGCTAATTGTATTGTATTTGGTTTGCTGATGCTCTAAAGATATATTATATTTATGAATTTATTAGCTAATTAGCTGAATTTATTGAATTAAAACACGCTGATCCGGAATGATCGCGTTTTATATGAATTTAGGGAGATTTTATAAAGGAACCGAGCTTAAATTAGATAAATTCCCATACAATAAATTGTGCAATGGTCGTCCAAGTCTGTAATGATCATTGCAACCACCCCTGGGTGGTGACAATGGACCACCTTTTGATAGATCGAAATGAAAACAGAAATAAATTTCATTCTCAAATAACAGTTGCTGAAAGGGTTCTTTGTCTATGCAGATTTTGCGTCATTATATTTGCAGGTAATTGTGTATGATATGTGTTTTATGGGGGAAACCACAACCCAGTCCAGGACTCCAGAGGCTCCAGAGGCTCGAGAAGCTGTCAAAATAGGAAATAAATCGAATTTGCCAATTTATATTTAAACTCTGCTTACGAGCATCATTTTTAGAGCTGCCAGTATAAAAAGGGGGGTCTGCATCTCGATCCAATTGTCATTTATAAATTATAATTTCATTCAAAAACCATGTTCTTTCGATTGTTCTTCGTCCTTGCCCTTACCATTCTGCCCGCGACCTACCAAATGACCTTGGAGGGGAGTCACGGACTCCGTAACGAGTCCTCCTCCACCACTGAAGGTCCCACAACGACTGCAAAGGAGGCAGGTTTAATAAAAATTGATAGATTTGCATCTAATTATTTTTTTCTCGCTCATATAGTGTCTTGCAAGGATGGATAATTGCAGAGCAAAGAGTGATTTTACTCCACCAGAAGATTATGTCCCATGCTGCGAGGGTATGGAGTGCAAAAAGCTTTACATTTCCTTCAGATGCCAATCTATTGATGAGAAAGTTAACTGGAATTGGATTCCATACATGAGATAACCCTCGAGATCCTCAACCCTTGAATGATTTTTATTGTAATTTAATGTAAATGAATCGAGTGCGTTAACTTGTTCATATTTTCTTACTCTAATGTGTACTTTTTGTCTGTTTTTTTTTGTTGAATTAAAGCAAATAAAATATTTCCGTGTATGATCAGCTACCAATGCATTCTTTGAAAGTTTGATTAAATTCTACGTAATAAAAAAATTACTAAAATTATTCATGCCATTTCATGCTAAATTTAGCAATGCAATGTAAATACAATATAACTCGGCCGATGAGGAGGAGTGGTATTACAAATAATTCTGGTAAAAACAGATTGTGCAAAGATTGAACCTTTGCAGAGATTGTTCATCCCTACGCACTTGAATTACTGAATTACTCATTTTTCATAAATACCCCTAACTAATCCTGAGTTATGCAGATTTTATTAAATATCCGTATATCGCGGTATCAAATTAGTGCAACTAGTAATATTATAATTTTTATATTTATGATTAATATTATTCGCGATGATACGATCCATATTAAAAGTAGATTGAGACATGTTAAACAGGGTAATTAATTATACATTTAAGTACGAAAGATTTTAGCCAGATCTAAAATTGCACAAGATTAACCTTGAGATATATATTTATAAAGTACCTAGAATCCTAGATATATCTACAAAAAGAAATATGTATTTAGCATAAAAATATGCAAATATTAAGCTACTCGAGAGCATATCCTTTTTGTGAACTTGTGCAACTCCTCCCCAATTTAATAAAAATTTTATTTGCATTTCATATTATATTTTTGAGCCTTTTGAGGACATATATTCCTCAAAAGGGAAATTCTTTATATCTGAATTTGAGTAATTTATTCAAAGGGCGAGGGATTCGGGATTCGGGAGCATATTAATATAATCCTATTGAGAAATTGCTCCTCCATTGAGTGCTCCCCAAACTAATTTTATTAAAAATACTATATTACTATATTCCTTTGAAATTAAATTTCAATTGCCCCCCGTGAAATATTAAATTTGAAAAGAATATATTCAAATTCAACCTGGCTGTCCGGAATATTCTAAAAATATTATATAAAGAATTCGCTCTGTAAATATGCATATTTCACGTGTGTGCAAATCCCCGCCTAACCAATTAACATAGCCTCCTCCAGGGCTTCTCCCTCTCCGCTAATAAATTATTCAAATTGAGTATTTTGAAATCTTTCTCGGCAGAGAATGCAAACATTTGAAATTTACAAACAATATGCTAATTCCTCATAAACAAACCCTGTACCTAAATGCTTTATTGTTTTAAAAGATTGGACTCGAGCAAGCTAACTCGCCCAGATTCGCGAGGATTTTATTGATCAAAACCCGTATCTCCCGAATTCGGATCGTATCCGGCCCATATATTAACGGGGAATATACCGGGGGGACCGGCGTGCTTCTACCCTCAGTTTGCAACCGACTCTGAGCCAAGAAGGATATTGTATTTCCTCCTCCTTCGTGGCTCTAGAGTCTCATAAAAGCTCCAATAAGCAACAGTTTGCTCGGGCTTTTATTTCTGGGTTCCAAAAAAGTTTCAAAATTAATAATTTACGAGGATCAGACTGGAATAGGGAGGAATATATCCAGAGATTAATTGGTTTTTGGCAATTTGGCGTCTGAAAAATTGAAATCTGAATTAGGAGCAGTTCTGAAGCTCCTAAAGTGTATTTGGTAGGAGTATGTAATAGGTAGGACGAAAGTGCTTTTTGGGTAAAACTAAAATCAAGAGAATTCTGAATCGACTCCAAATTGCTTTCAATCTCCGAGAATCCGAGTGGAGAAAGTTTTAAATTATTTAGGGCGAAACCACAACTCACCACCACTTCACAAAATAGTGGTCTGGGAACCTTCTCGTCTCCTGCTTACTTTACCGAATCAATTAAAATGCCTCTGGCCCACCAACTGGGACTTGGGATCCCTTGGGGTGACACTCCAAAAAGCAGTAGATCTCCCAAGGCACAATGCTCCAATCACCGTAAGTCCTCAAAGTTTTAGAAATTCCTTTTTTGAAAAAAAAGCATGTTTTTAATTTTTTTTTTCTATTACTTTAGATTTTTGAGGAAATGATCATTGATGACCACCATCTTTCAGAGGTGAGTAGAACATTTTAAGTAAATTTTAAATGTGGACAATGCGAGGATTGCGCAAATCTCAAGGTTTGGGGGCAATTAAACAAATTGAAAATTTGAAATTCTATTAAAAATGCAATGTCAATTCTTGTCAAAATTAAAGGCGTGAAATAAATTAGGTGTGAAGTTGTTTCTGCAACAAATTGCTCCAGATTGGCACTGTCAAACTGTATGCCTTAATGCAAATGTATGGTCGATTTACTTTTAAGCAGAGCTAGATTGACTCTGTACATTCCCCCTCACCCTCTCTGGAGAAAACATCGATAAATGTCACTTAAAAACCCGAGCTTAAATTAAATTACAACCTTCGGGTAAACCTCCCAATGTCACAATATCTCCCCCCAACCCGCAACAGCCTTAATGGAACTGTCAAATAATTAATCTCACTTTTGCATCTTCGCATAATGCTTTGGGGGATCCAAATCTTACGCAATTTTATCGAGCGCTTAAAAAATCCTGGAATTTTTGAATTTTTCGACTCCTGGAGTGAATATAAATTATGCATTCAGCAATGCGGAACTCAAATCTACGCATTCGCTTGTTTGCACAAAGCTAAGATCGCATTAGGAAGCCTTAAGAAGCCTTTAGAATCTCAGAATTTATGGGTCGAGGACTCCGAGATATGTCATAACCCCCACGTAGTTTAATTGTGTTAATTCAAAATGTTCCCCCCTCCCCGTGACACTTTATGGCTAATTAAATTATCCAGAACGAGGAGCCCATGGCCAAATGGTGGCACAAATAATGCCAAATATTGCTTGCAGGAGTTAGGATCAGCAGTGGTACTTTTGAGCACTTTGAGCACTTCAAAGGGGATTGTCTTGAGATTTAAATTGCCACCTGGAATAATATAAAACTACATATCTTTTCCTACATAATGAACATTGCATTGTATTTAACTACCTATGTATGCCTAGTACTTGACAATTTCTAAACCAAAACCCAGTCCATTTAATCAACCGTATTTCAACTTTTCAAGCATTTAATTTACAAAGAGTACCCGGATCTCTTTCTCTTGGCTCTCCGGGTACAAAAAGATATGCATCTGGGAATTAATTAAAACCCAAGCTAAAAGGGTAGGCTAAAAGGAGTATGAAATGAGATAAGGGCTCCGAGTATCTCTTTTGCTCTTAATTAATGGCTCCCATAAATATCCTCCTCCAAAAGAGACTTCTTTTTTTTCTCCTTTGCAAATAGATGCATCGTTCCAGAGTTCTGCTAATAATGGTCCTCTCAAAGACTCAATCCCTTTATTTATTACACCGGGAGCACCAGCTTGCTTCTAACTTTTTTATGCTCCAGTTTTACTTACTTGGGCTCAGCCAGAACAGCCAGAATTCCAATCTGCAAATACGGATATTACGATGAGGAATAGCACTAATTTTTACCCTATCTATTCCTCATCCTCTCATGCTAGTGTTTCAAGGAAGGAAAGGATGATTCATTTACAAGGAAGTTATATTTTTTTTCAAAGGAAGATTTGTATGCCATTGTTTACTCGAAAGAGCTCATCTCTCGCTGCATACACTCCCAGGCTCTGCAGCACTAAAAATACCTCTCTAAAGTATGCATTAACTCATTTTAAACCCTGAGGAATATATACGAGTAGGTAAAGATCCGGCTCTCTCTCAGACTCTCTCGACTCAAACTTAAAATTGTTGCCCTCAGGCTTTCTCATGTAATTTCCGAGTACAATATATACAGTAGGCAGTTTACAAAATACATTTAAATTCGCATTTGTACAAAATCTCTTTCAAATGCCGTACTATCTAACTAGGATCATATTGGGGATTTTGCCCCAATTTATTTCTTATGGATTGAGAAAAAGGTCGTCGATTTACGTCCACGCGAGCTGGGTAATTTTATTTACTTTTTGCTTTTTGTACGAGATTGAAGAATATAGGTAAACTGAGGATGAGTAGTAGGTAGTAGCAGATTGAGGAGGAAGGCAAAGATTTGATTGATGATCCCGAGAGGAAATCAACTCTCACCGTACATTGGATAATCCTGTTTGTATCCTACATAAGGTATCCGTAAGTGAGAGGGCGATGAAATGGAAAAGTTTAAATTTCTGCGTACGAGCTTCCAATCTGCATAATTATCCTATTATTTACAAATACAGGATATAGGATTCATCATTAATAAGTTGAGCAGCACTTGAATTGCAATATTCATGGAATACAATTCCAAGTATTGGGCTCATTTAAATGATTAGCTTTAACACTTTTTTATACAGTCATAACCGGTCTTCTTTACTCAACTTTTCATGTTTTTTAAATGGCACTATATCTATCTATCTCTCATATGGAGAGTAGTAAGTCAGGAGGAGTATATAGGCCTAGATATCGTAAATACTTGCAATTCAACTTGTATTTTTTTGCACACTCATTCCGGGAATTTTGTGCATTAAGGCTATTGGGTTTTTTTTTGCATACCTACTTGAGCTGGTCACTCTCAAAGACTGAAAGTGGTCTCACCAACATCATACTAACAATCAGCGAGGATTTAATGAGGAGTTCCCCCGCGTAGTTCATTCATAATGACTTTATTATATACTTTGGGGGCTCCAGAGGAGGAGGTACTGGCTCTTGGAGCTCTTTTTTAACCATATAGTGCCTAATTTGTTTCGAAGAATATTGGGAAAGCCTGTTCCAAATAAAAAGGACACCCTTTGGTTGAAACTACTTCCAGTCTAGCTCTCAAAAGACCAAGTACCAAGTCAATTGACGTGTTCAATTTCATTTAATAAATAAAATATTAGTTTTGGGGGGAGGATAATCAAATTACAACGTGCCATAATTAGATTATCAATATTATACGAAGCGGAAACCCCTTGAAATTTGATTGGATTCTTTACAAATTAGTTTCAAATGAGGGAAGCCATGCTTTGCCCAACGAAGAAATATAAAACCAATATTTCAGAATTTCAAGATTAATTAATTTCAATTATTACAAGAGCTGTTGAGCAAAAGATCAATTCTACTACGTCATTTCGTGTTCACATTTTCATTTAATAAAATGGGGATTATTGTTGGGAATCGAACTAAAGGATGGTGGAGGACTCAAGGGAGTGTTCTAAGTCATTTTTTCATTTCTTTTGGTCGAAAGGTCTCCTCAGACTCTTCTTCGAAGCGGCCATCAACTTCCGCTAACGCCAGGCGGGAGACGGTACTCCGAGGTGCAGGAGGGCCATCAGGATCAGGATCACATCAAAGGAGAGTGACGAATGAGAATGATGAGCCAATGAATGGGATCGAAAGTGAAATTGAAGTGAATGATGTGACACGAGAAGGTCATGATCGAGCTGAACCTGGGCAGTTTGAGCTCCTCAAAGTCCTAGGGCAAGGCTCTTTTGGAAAGGTGAGTGTTTTTTATCTAAAAAAAATTCCCCAAAAAATTCTAAGCCTTTTTCCAGACATTTTTTAAGCTCCTCCCTTGAACTAGAGGTTCTAAACAATTCCCTATTCATCCAGGATAAGTCTCTGACAGGAATTTGAAACATTTTTCAAAAGAATTCCATTTCTCCTTCGGTTGGAATTCTTTCCGAGTGCTACTTTCTCATTTTATATTTACTCGCGCAAGTATATAAGTATCTCCGAGCTATAGGATCTTTTATCTAAACTCGTTGGAACATTGTTAATCCTATAAGCTTTGGTCCGGAGCTCTAATTAAAGAACCCGAGAACCCGATACCCTTCCCGATGAAAGTCCTCAAGTTCCCCCGCTCCGGAGGAAATACAAAAGAGATCAAGTTCATTAATTTTACCCGAAATAATCCTCCCCCTAAACTTTATCTGACTTTAGCCGACTTTCTCTTTCCTTATAAAATTGTTTTTCCAATCATATAAGGCTATAACTTAATCCTAATGGCTCTGATCTAAAAATAGATCATTCCGCAGATTACTAATTGATCCTCCAAGATTTTAGATCTTTTTAAATACCCTCTAGCTAAATTCTAAATCTAGCTGAAAGCTCTAGCTTTTTAAATAAAGCTCATAATTCTCGCAACACTGATTTTATTGCTCTAAACCCTCCGGTAAATGTCAAAGATCCATGGACCATACCTTAATTATATAGAATTAGACATAATAGGGACTAGGGACTAATTATATGGGCTTGGGAGGAATCTCCCCAGCTCCTAATACCTTTTGGAGGAATTTAGGGGTATAAAATGAACTAATTTAACGGATACTTGATTCCATTCCAGGTGTTTTTAGTGCGGAAAGTAATTGGACAAGACTCTGGGACGCTCTATGCAATGAAAGTGCTAAGAAAAGCTACTCTAAAAGGTAAATTATTCGCTTAAATACTCGAATTCTATTCTTATAGTGTATTCAATACGAGTAAACTACCTATATCAGTACTAATAGTTCAGAAAAAAAATCCCCAGATAAAAAATTGAGGAAAAAACACCCAATATAACACGTCAAAAGTATATAGACTTTAGTTTAGGTAAGATTTATTTACCTTTTACAGTTTTACTTCGTATTCCAGTATAAAAGGCAATCTTTCATCATTTGGAGAAAGTTCCCGGATCAAATTGAAAGGAACATGAAGCGAGGGGAGCGAGGGAATGAAATGCGAAAAGTAACAGGTGTTCTTTCCACCCATTCCTCACACAATTAACCATCGAGGTTTCCGCTGAGCCAAGAAAGATCTAAGCATGTGTGCAATATATGTACCTATTTGTTCCTGAACAAAGTGTACAAAGTACGCCGAAATATTATATGAAATAAGATGGGGAAAAAGTTTGGAGGTGAAAGTTTTTGTTCATTTTTTTGTATCTATCAAAAACTTTTTACTTTTGATATCTGGGGATTTTTTTATTTGAGATCTGAGATCCTGGAACAAAGTCGGAGACTCTGAGGAAGAATCTGCAAGTTTTTTGTACGACTTTTGAATTAGAAATGTCGGAAAAAGAGACCTCCGGATCAGAATTTCAACGGAATTGCAGACTCCGTTGAAAAAGAAAGCCTTTTTCCATTTTTCCATCAAAATACAAAGTAGTACTTGAAGAAAGAAAGTAGGTAAAACATTTTATGAAACCAGACGAGTCTTATTGTGAGCATTAAAGACTTAGCTAAAGGGCTCTAGGTTTTTAAATCCCTATCCAAATAGTACATTTCCTCTCCGAGAGCATTAAGCCCCATTTCCTTTCGGAAGTTGAAACTATTCATGCAAAAGTAGGTATACTATTGTAGTAAAACACTCGATGGCGACTTGCGAATCAACCTTAATGGTGGTAGAGCCAGCTAGACTCGAGTTGGCTAAAGAGGCTAAAGAGTTTTTCTTTGTCTTTGGCCCTGTTTTATGACTTTTGAGTATTTGAAGTGACAAACTCCCATTACCTAACAAAGGGGCTGAGTCGAAAGGCCTAATAAGAATAGGGGAATAAACCTCCGGATCGATAAAAACTTTTATAACACGGGAAAAGTTCCGGTGTAACACTCATTATACCCTGAATACGCGAATCTCGGGCTGAGAATACTGAGAGAATTAGAGCCAGTATTAGGAAAAAGTTTTAAAAAAGAAATCAAAGCGAAAAAACAGCGGGGGAGGGTGGTTAAAATTAAAAGAGCTTACTCTCAAGGCCTCGAGCTCTTTTTTGACCAGATTCAATTAAAAGATCAGGCCTGGAGGCGGCGGGGAGGTCGCGGATGGGGATTTTAGTAATTAAAATTGATTTTAACCATCTCATTTGATTTCGTCTTTATTTTGCTTGTTTTTTTGGCGCAGTGCGGGATCGTGTTCGGACCAAAATGGAGAGAAATATCCTCACAGAAGTCCAGCATCCATATATAGTGAAATTACACTATGCTTTCCAAACGGAGGGGAAACTTTACCTAATCCTCGACTTTCTCCGAGGCGGAGATCTATTCACAAGGCTTGCAAAAGAGGTACAAATTAACTTTTTTTAAATCGGATTTAAACCCCGAAAAATGGAAGAAACTTTTAACGAACTTTGAAAAGAGATCCTGTCGATGCTATTAAAATTGAGCGGTTTTAACCAATCAACCAAAGTGCGCTTTAAGTCTATGAAATTGGCCCTCAAAGTAATATTTTGATCTAGTATTTCCTTTGGCAAAGAATTCTTGTATATCTGCACCTAATACAATATAATGCGGGCAAATACATATTGGAATTTCAAATGTTGCAAATGTTTTTCCTACCCAAAAGTCCTAGGGGCTTTTGAGACGCCTTATCAGTGCATTTCACGCGTCTCGCACCCGAGAGAAAGTTGAGGAGGGCCAATCCGTGGAATCAGGCGGCTCAAAAGCCCATGTTTCCGCTCAAACTTCAATCCCCCTTTCCTCCTCAGTCCTCATACACATTCACGTATTGATTTTCTACCACATAAACCCATATGCCAGCTCCTTTCCGTTCCATATGTAGAAAGAGAATGGCAAACCTGTCCAAATAAGATTGCAAAATTACTCTGGCGTAGTTACCAGCTTGGCAGACAAATGGAGAGTAAATCCTCAGGGCTTAAATCTTTCCCAATTTATATATACTGCTACTGGTGGTACTACTACGAGTAGATAGGCGCTCGCGAGTACATCCAGTTATTATTCTCCCGTTAAACTAAATCGCACAAGTTTTTATTTAAATCTTCTCATGCCCTTATTTGCTCGGGATGAAAGGTACCTACCTTCTCAAAGAATATGAACCCGTAGATAAAGATAACCACAAACCGGATGGCGGATGGAGAGGTTAGTTGCCTGCTTAGCCGAGCATATGTATTGGAGTACTTGTACCTACTCCTCCTGAGGATCAAAACCCTTTCTATACAAATATTTGAATTATATTCCAGTTCAGAGAGTTAGGTAAAAGATAAAAAGTTTTTTTAGAGCATGGTAGGCGCCCCCAGATCGAGCAAGAACAAAGGAATTGGATTTTAAAGGAGATTTACTCGCATTTTTTCAAAATCATCGATCCAAAATATCATATCCAGCTTTTTCCGGCGCGGAAATAGCTTGATTTATTGAGATTTTTGAATGGAACCCCTCCCCCCTTCCTCAAAAATAAGCTGATTTGGGTAGATTTATGCCTGGGAAAGCTATATCGATAATTTCATGGATTATTAGTATACTATTTCCCCAAAATCTGATCCCCAATGGCTGATGGGATCCGAATTTCAACTGGTTTGCGGAGGAATCAGAAAAGATTTAAGATTGAGTTTTGGTTGGAAGTTTATGAAGCGAGAATTTGATATATTTGGAGATGGAAATCCAATTCTAGCTAAAAATCTCATGCTCTTTCGTTGTATCTCTTCCTTCGGCTTCTTC
Source organism: Megalothorax incertus (assembly GCA_036507255.1). Taxonomy (NCBI): domain Eukaryota; kingdom Metazoa; phylum Arthropoda; class Collembola; order Neelipleona; family Neelidae; genus Megalothorax; species Megalothorax incertus. Next base: position 11,906 of record JAAZTK010001421.1, read on the forward strand.
CCTAGAGCTTCCCCGCAAAATGTCTCAGTTTCGCTATCAAATAAATTACTTTTTCCCCATCCCTATTTACTCTTTGCACTACCAAACTTCATGGTTAGGATGATAGGTTTCCCGTTCAATGGAAAATGCCTACGGTTCTCTTTTTCCCCGACATTTGATCCCTTTCCCCATAAAATTTGATGTTCGCAAATATGTTTTATTGATTGACTCCATGTCCTTTTTCCTCCCATTTCAGATAATGTTCACCGAGGAGGATGTCAAATTTTATCTGGCTGAACTTGCTCTAGCTCTAGATCATCTCCATTCCATTGGCATCATATATCGTGACCTGAAACCTGAAAAGTAAGTACTTTCGACTAATGTCACCACTGCCTACTTTGATGAAAGTTCGCCGAGTGTCAATTTCAAATGAATATTTCTCTTTGAGGCTAAACTCTTAAGTATAACTGGAGGCAGCAGAAGCCAGACAGGCTCAATTTACACATCCACAAATTCTAGGAGAAGGCTCAAAGCACTCCAAAAAAGATCAGACGAGTTCTGAACCCCTTTTTGGAAATTTTTGGATGGAGATTATTTTATAATTAATAATAATTTACGTGCTAAAAGTTCCAGGGCCCGGAAGTAAGCTCAATTTCTCTTTTTCGTGTCAGTTTCATGCTCGGCTATAATTAATGGCTCTGGGACAATGGGCAGGACTAGGAGGAAATTAATTAGGTTGATCGATAGTCGATCCCCGAATTTTATTGGGTGATCCTCGGGGTTTTATGGGCTAATTGAGCAGGACGAGTGTCGCATTTTTTTCCGAGGGGCTCCTCGCGGATCGATAATGGGCTTTAAATGAGTGTGCTTATCACCATTTTATGGCAGGGCTATCCGTATATGTAAATAGAGACCCGAGGTGTCTATTTATTTAGGGGGAACCTCCGAATATCGAAATAGAATCGAGATATACCCGGCCACCTGTTATAGTACTACGTTCTCGTATGATACTTTTTTGCATTAGAGGATTGGCTAAGTTAGCGAGGAGTAATTCATCAATGTCAAGGGCGTGAGTGAGAAATTGGAGCATTTGCGAATATACGCGAGGAGATTGGAGTCCCCAAATGTGATCAAAACTGTCTCCGGTACCATATGGGATTCCCTACTAATATATACCGAATTCTTCCATATATGGATAAAAAATTTACAATTGAATGTCCTTATATTGTCGTAAGATATGCATCTATGTAATATCTATTTAGCGAGAAATGGAGGGTTAAAATGTCATTCCGATTCGGGGAAATGAATCTATTATATATTAGAAATTCTACGATCGATGTTTTGCTGGAGGAATCTAATTTATATTTCATTGGCAAATGCAATCCTCATCTGGAAATATTTTAGTGCACTTGAATGAGCATATTTAGATACTTGGCACTATTCAAGGGCTGCAAGAATTCGAGTTTAATAACTTAAAATTGAATATTCTTACAATACTCCTTAACCCAATCGAGTGGAAATGCAAAATGACTTTATTTTGTACTTTGTAGTGTACTCCGGGTGTTGACAATCTAATACTTATACTATATTGCACAATTTGAAATGAATCAGATCCAGAAATTCCCCCCGAGACTCGAGCCAATCGATCTCAAATTTCCTTTTATAGTAATGCGATTGAAGGAGTGAATTGGGCAGATTATTAAATATAATACGGGATTGGAATCGGTAATCGATATGACTATGCATAAGGCTCTAACTAGAATCTAGATGCGAGCTAGACGCAAATTTGTTATGCGGAGGGGAAAGAGTCTGATTATATTTTGTATCACATTCACTACTGGGACTCGCAAGTTCCGGAGAAAGTTGGAGAAAGTTAAGACATTGTTGCTGGAAATATCCGTAGAAGAATTTGAACAAGCCATAAGAGACCACTAACTAATAGTTATACGCGGAGACTACAATTCATAGAGAATGCGGAGAAGATATTAAACAAGAAAGTTTGATAACCACTACATACTATCATATTATAACCGAGATGGAAATTGCCTTCATTTGTCATACTTTGTATTCAGGGCGAAACAGGATGGGAAATGAGAATCTGAAGAGCTTAAAAGGCCGTGCTTATATATTCAGAGAATTATTCATTCATTTATATATTACTTTGTAGGTTGAGAGTTTCACAAAATTCCCGAGAATTAAAGTTTTAACTTGGGGTGTTGTACTAGCAAGTATGTAATATGAATTATTTAAATTTTGTAGCATCCTTCTCGACGCAGACGGTC
>JAAZTK010001422.1:0-14159 GCA_036507255.1 Megalothorax incertus
TATGTGGAATTTAATTTCTATCCACGAGTTTACGAAGGACAAGGCTGCTACAAAGGAATACCTAAGAACAAAGAACGTTTTGAAATCAGCCCAGGATTGTCCAAAATGTTCCTCACCCATGAAGGAGGTTGGTACCAGGTGGAGATGCTGGAAAACAATTGCGGATAAAAAGGGAAAGCGTCAATGTCAAGGACAGCTCTCTATCCATCATTCCTCGTGGTTTTCCCGATCCAAGCTCGATTATTCTACCGGCATCAAGCTCACCTATATGATTCTTCGAAACTATCGCCAAAAGGACATCCAAAGGGAGCTAAATTTAAATAAGGAAACCATATCTAACTGGTCAGGGTTTGTCCGTCAGGTAAAACGATAAATCTAATAAGAAATTGGTACTGTATGTGACATAATAACATAGAGGCACTGTATATGACATTGTAGCATGGGATTATAACCTGAGGGGCATGTATGTATTGTCATATTTAAATAGAGGTCAAAATAGGCCCCCTAGATCAAAGGTCAGGGGTCAAGGGTCGGCTTGGGTCACACCCGTACGGGGGAGAACACTCCCCCGGAGGGGGGAGGGGGCGGAGGAGGGAGGGGGTGACCCAAGCCGCCCTGGGGGGTTTAGGGGGTGAAGGGTCATGTCACGTCATTTAATTAATCATCAGAATTAATTGGACGGCGAAAGTTTTATAGGGGACATATAGGGTAGATGGGAGATGGGTGTTCGGCGGCGTTGAACGAGAATCCGGCCGAATTTTCATGATAGTCGTAGAGGATAGGACGAAAGAAACTCTCCTCCGACTTATAAAACGTTACATTCTTCCAGGTTAGTATATTAATTATGATTGTTGTATGAATTTAAAACTATTATTTTATTTAAATATAGGAACTACTATTTTGTCGGATTGTTGGAAAAGTTACGAATGCCTTGGGGTTGAGGGTTATTACCATTTCACCGTTAACCACTCAAAAAATTTCAAGGATCCTATTACAGGTTCTTTTTATCTTATTTATAAATTTATTTTTCTATCCGATTCGATCCAATTCAATCATTATTTTAATTTTTCTATATAGGGACACATACCAATACGATTGAAAGCTATTGGCGTCACGCGAAAGTCTTTTTGCCCCCCTATACTCGGCGTAAGGATGACTATCCTGGATATCTTGCTCAATATGGGTTTTATAAGGAATTTCAAGGCGAGGATCTGTTGGAGAAGTTTTGGATTGAGGCTGGAAAGCTTATCTTTTTTCCGGATGATAAAGTTGAGGAGGAGGAGGAAGTTGGATCAGAAAATGATAATGAGGAAACGGATGTGGAAGATAATTAATAGATTTAGGATGATATTATAGTAATATATCACAGAATTAGATAAGTGGCTTGGCTAAGGATAAGTGATTTTTCATTTTTCATCTGATTTCCTTTTAATTTTTCAAACATCAGATTGTAATTTAATAATTTATCAAAATGTCAAACTTTGAAAAAGTTCAAAAGCACATATTCTCTTTTTTCAAATAAAACGTTTACTTATTTTATAAGATTAAGCAAAACTTTTCAAAGTTTCAAAATCACATTAGATTTGTACTATCCGTAGTCTATTTATTTCCGTAGCTATATTTGTAATGTAACCCATAGGTATAGGGTTTGATGGGATGGACTTTTGGAAGGCCACAACTTCGATATTTGGGGGTCTCCCCCAAAAATAAATGTGTCCATCATGTTCAGTTCGTCAAGATCTACCTACCTATATATTTTATTTTGAAAAATAGGTTACGGCGCTGTTCCCGTAATGTTCCATAACTTCTGAAGAACTTCAGAAGTTAAGGCAACTTGATATTACCTACCTACTTAGTATAGATACTCATTTATAATTTTTAAAAATGCCATTTCTTATATCTTATCGTATTAGAATACTAAAAAAACAATTCAAATGCCTCATGGTATTGATATTATTTCATTTTTAAAAAACCTCGCGAAAACCTCGAGGTCAGGCGAGGTTTCGGATTGTCCAACCTCGACCTCGCGAGGTTTCCAAACCTCGAGGTTTCCCAACCACTAAATGCTATCATTTATTTAGGTAAAGTAAAGAAAAGTCCTTATTACTTATTGTGTACGCAGTCAAATGAAAGCTCGAAGGAAATAAGGAGGCTGCAAAATGTAGATGTATTTAAATAGGCATTTGTAAATCTCCCCAAAAAGTCGTGGAATAAGCTTTGTGGACCACTCTTTTTCCAAAGTTAAATTAATGTGTCTTAGGAAAGTTGCAAAGAGAAAGAGAATAATGACTTTTAAAGTGAGATTGCGAGATTGGCTCCCTCCTTATTTAAACAAATATCCCATCCCAATGAAATATATCCCAATCCATTTACTCTTTCTATTTTTGGGATCCACATCCACCATCCATCCATCCATACACTCAATTATAATTAATCCAACAAAGACTTTTTATAGAAATTCTAACTTCTAAATCATTCAAACAAGATACCTAGATTTCTAGCAACCAGGGATGCCAAATACCCGTACAATATTATTGAAATGTCTATCTTTTGGGGAGCTACTGATACTAGTGAGTCTTACGATATACAATAAATATGAAGGAATTATGGAATGTTAACATATGAGCTAACATATGACTATGAGTTGGGTCTGGAGATTCAAAACAATATTTGGTCTATATCTACTTGTATGTACTGGAAGTCTGGAATACACTGGGATTTAATACTCCAAGCATATCTGGTGTAATTTGTAATGGCCTTTCTCTCTGGGACTGACTCTTGCGCCTACAGCTTACACGCTAATCTCACAAGGGATATAAATTCCAGTGCACATTATGGACGAAGGAACGGACGGGCGGACGGACGGACGGGGACGGGAAAGAAAGGAAAAGGATTGAGAGCTGAATACAAATGAAACAGCTAAACAGTTCATTACTATTTATACTACTATATATTATACAATAGTAGTACTCGTAGACTACTAGTATATAGTATCCAGCCAGAGTAGAAGGATTTTGGTATTTGATATTTACACGGAAGGATTTGTCATTCTACTTTCTCCCTCCCTCCCTCGGCCCTAATTCTTTGAATCATTAGCATTGGAAAAAGTCAGATTTGCCCCAAATCTCAACGATCCATGTACAAGTACAATATTAGGGCTAAACATTAGACGGATTTCCCTGCGGGTAAAAAAAATACATAAAATGTGCATGTATTTGAGAGGATCAAGTTGAGTATAATCTGATTGTATATGGTCATGAGTAATGTGTTATTTGATTAGACTCATTCACGGAACTATCCATTCCAAATTCTGCTTTGTTTTTCAGACCCCAAAGGGAAAAAACAAACATGAATTCCAAAATGGCAAAATTAAACATCAATCTCCAACCCAAAATTCTGCCAACCTCCTCCTCCCATTTCACATCATAACGTTTCACAAATAAAGTACTTTGTAGGTCTGGTATTGTTTAGTTTTTATTTTCAGTAGCTACCTACAGGCTACAGCTACCTACGAATATTACAATACCTGCCTCGTGGGCAGCTTTCTTTTGATTACTTAATACAATAAATAGAATATTGCGAGACAAGGTTGGGATTTCGTGTTTTCAAAGGAGGAAGAGGAGGAGGAGGAGTGAACCATGTTACTCCTCCCTCATCCCGATTGAGTAATCGGGTAAATACCATAAAAATACACATTTAGCCTTATGTACTCACAATAAGTCAAACTTGATTTTATACTGACACGCCTCTATACGAGTAGTCTATAGTTATACTGACGAATGACTCGATCATTCAAAATTTCAAATCCTTTGTGCAAGCGTTCTAGAATTGTTTTAGTAAGGTTGGGAGATATTAATTTTCCACTAATATTTAAATTTTGAATCACAAAAATCAAAAAACCATTTTTTCAAATCGACTATTTCCCACTTTACTAAAGGAAAAGTCTCACAAACTTTTTTATGGTCTAGGGGATACACTTATATTTATATTTATACTAATATATATTCGATTCTCAAGGCATATTGGTAAGCTATAAGGTTAACGACTAATGAGAAAGATGAGAAAAAGATCAGAAAAATGATGAATTTCCTGTAAATCATTTCTAGGTATATCAGTTATACCTAAAAAGTACTCATAGTTGAAATTTAAATCTACAGATATATATTGTAATATGATCAGAAATTGTTGCAAAAGATTACATTTGACAAGATTTCTAGAAAGTAAGGTTGCTCAAATCTAAGTTTCCTATACTTTCAAGAAAGTCGAGGAAACTTGCTCAAATTCACAAATGGTTACAACTCAAAATTCTAATTTTTCTGAGAAATTCAAGAGGAATTTGAAATTTTGAGTATGGAATATGGATCATCCTGACTTTCTTCGATACTTGACATTTGAATTACTTTGTAAATTTACCCAAAGTTTCAAATTGCAAGGAATAAGCCGGAGATTTATTCAAAAAGTAAAAATCCAAGTTTCAAAATTGGATCAAAAGAAAACTCGAATCTAGATAAAAAAGCACATTTATTCCTAATTCTTCATGTACAGTGTACTGTTGAACCTTCCAAGAATCAAATGGCAAATTATCTTGCATTGGAAAAAGATGGGGTCAATCAATAAAAGTTACAAAAATCAAATGACAAATGCAAATTTGCTAAGCTTATTATTTTAAAGTGCTCCTCAGACTATTGATTCATTTCTATAATTGTAAAACTAAATTTAAACCCAACTCCACACCGGAAATGAAATATTGTACTTTTGCATTAATGAATACTTTTTAGGTTTATTTACCTCCTAAGAATTGCAGCCCATTACCATTATGATATGAGAGAGGTGAGAAAGTGTTTCCGAGAAAGGAGACGCTTTGATTCCGTGATTAATATACAAAAAAAGAACATTGTCAGACCCCCAGAGCTCATGTTTCCCCTTTGCTTTCCATTAGAGTATACAGCTTATAACCTAGTATAAAACATTGCCATTTTTCAACCAACCTCGGCCCTCGTTTAAGCTTTGCATGTCCCATACACATAATAATTATCCTACAATTCAATTGCCAGCACATTCCTCACCCAACTTACATTTAAATTTGAACTTTTGGAGGACCTCCTGGAGAGGTTGAACTCCAGAAGTGTGAAATGAGATGTTTCCCATTGCAATTGAACCCGACACCTAAAAACCTCCTCCCCCCTCGACTCATTGTTCCTTAATTATTCAAATCCTTTGAATGCAACTGCCTCAACTTCAAGTATTGCATTTAAGATTCATACTTTAATATTACCTACTACTCCAAGTATGATTACAAGTTTGTACACTCAAGTATTTACTAGAATTGCTCAAGAGGAACTTTTGGGATTACTTTATTACAATATACTGTATGCATTTGCATTCCAAGGATGATTTATTTACAAGGGAATGGATCGAGACAATGAAAGTAAAGTTGCGACACTGGTTAATGAAACTCATATATCTCATATACTCATACTTGAATAAAAGATCGATTGATGCAAAAGTGGAAGTTTACCATATTTATATTAAATGAATGAATGATTGTGAAGCAATATATTTGAACAAAACAACGGCCAACTGAACAATTTGACCCTACCTTTGGAGAAGAGGTCGCTGAGGCGGTTTGGCTCCTTCTTGAAGGTGCTCACGGTGGTCGCGTAAAAGACTCCTCCAACATTGAGTTCGATGACAGGTTCGTTCGACATTATTCACAGGTTTGAAATTTGAGGACACTGTTATTTCTTTTTTACTTCCAGCCCGTAGCCTCCCTCCAGCCACCAACCTTTTAATATGAATGGTTTTTTATTCTTCAAGAAGTAGGAAGGAAGGTTAGGCTCTCTCCCTCTCCAGCTCCCTATTCAATCCACCGACAACAAAGGAAAGGACACTTGTTCGAGTTGCAAAGAAATTTATCCACTTGCTGGACTCGGCTCGGAATCCGGCCACCACCATACAATACCTATTGAATAGGTGTAGATTATGAGCAAGAACCTTTTGCCCCTTGGATGATTAGAAAGCACCTCAGCCTGAATCCCGTATTTAGAGCCAGAGGTTTAAGGGGGAAGAGGCACTCGAGATCCAATCTTTTGTCCAAAAGTTGCCCCCACAAATTATGATTTAATTAGAGGCCGATTTTAATCAATGCACCATTATACGGAGTTACTTATTGATAGTAGATCATTCGCACACCGTACAATCCCTCGGCTTTTGGAAAAAATCCACAAATATGTGTATATTTTATAAGATTCTTCTGCACTCAAAATTCAAAGTTAACGGCTCCATATATTGAAATCTTTTACATGACAAGCCCGGCACTTGCACCCACCCACAAGAATTGGACTTTTGGCTCGTAGAAGCGGTCTGAATCCTGGCTAGTCTCTTAAGACCTTATCATCTACGAGTATGATGTAGTTATCCGAGGATTGGTTGCGGTTGATGGGATTTTGCCTTTGAAAAAAAAAGTTTGTGATATTTTTATAACTCTTTTTTATTCTCCACACATCAAGTATCGTATGTAATACTTGGTTAAGTTGTAGTATGCTTCTTTTATTGATATTCCTCTGGCTGTAGGGCGGCGAGGACTATTGATACTTGTGTGTGTGTGTAGCCGCACTCAAAGGGAACAAATCACAAAAATACACGAGGTGATTCTAGGCCGCTTGTAGGGCTGGATGAACCGAATCCAATTCGATGATGAGAAGGTGGAAGGCTTTGCCAAGAAATAATATCAGACTGCCCCACACACACCCCACACGTGTTAAGTTTAAAGTTTAATAATATTTTTAACGGCCCGCTCTCTAATCTACAAAGTCATCGCCTTCCTTAAGAAATAGATTTAGAATTTAAGAGAGAGGCAGAGAGAGAGAGATGGTTTCAGAGTGGTGGGCTGAGCGATAGTGGATGGAATTGGATGAGGAGCTCTTTCCCATCTCCGGATCCGGATCCCGGTCCTTTGCTCAACCTCTCCCGAGTTTGCCGTAGCCCATGAGGGCTTGGGAGTCTGTCAGAGAGTGCCTTGCAACCTCCCCGAGAGAAATTGTATGCGGCCGAAACGAGTGTGGTAGCACTACAGTATTAGATAGGGAAAGAGTGAGTGAGAGAGAGAGAGAGTGAGAGAGAGCAAGTGAGGATCCAATATTTTGGAGGTATCGATCTCGGCATGGGAAGGGAAATGTACGTCCAAAACGGTCCGAGTCGGGAGAAACGCAGCCGCACACACCCTCTCACCATACTCTTTCACTTGTTACCTACTCGTGAGGACTTTCCAAAGCGGAGACTTGCACTTTTTCAACGAGGACGAGGAAAAAGGACCATTCTGAGAGATCGAATATGCTCCCCTTCTCAATAATAATATTCTAGTAGGATAATAGTACCAATTCAGCAGAATAAAGAAAGAAACTCTCCGGGTCAGAATTGACTTAAGTCCAGATTAGAAGCATATGAACTCGGAGCGGATTCTTCTTCCCGGCCTTCTCATCCACCATCATCATCATCATCATCATTTAGGGAGCTTTTTTAAAGGAACATTAGGACACGAGATGATTCTGACAGCTATTCTATTCTGGGGATGGAGAGAGTCGAGGGAGGCGCCGAGGCGGTCACTGAAATTCCACAGAACTCGAAGAAAGAAGGAGGAGGAGGAGGAGTGACACTTTTTTAAATTATACAATTCAACTGCCACTTTGAAAAACTGAGCTTTTTCCCGAGGTTAATCTTTCGAAATAACCCATTGCTCTGACTCTGACTCTCGGAAGACTTTTTCCAATTGTTGTATGGAAAGTGAAGGGTTAAGGGAATAGGCAAAGTACAAATGCCTACTACTTCTATGAGGTAGACTGTAAATCTTGAGAGTTTAATAATATTTGTTTGGGGATATGGCGGTTGAATAGGGTCTAGGGAGGGAAAGCTGAGGATCTTTTTGAGCATTTTGCAATTTCATCGACTTATCTTAACCTCTTCCTCTGTGCAGAGTATTTCCTCGTAAGCTTTTACAGATCAAATAATCAAATACTTAGCAAGAGCTTAAGCCTCCAGTCGAGGAGCCCTGTTCAAAGCATTCTTCCCGGAGGATGGATTTATTCCCTCGCATTTCATATCTCTTTACCATACCCATTCCCATACCATACCATATATGTATACCATATCATACCATACTAATCTCTGGTGACTCTATTCCTCTCTGGGGGCTTTTTGAACAGTATTTTCGGCATGGAATAAAAGTACTATTAGAACTTTTAGTATTTTTACTCGGATATAATGTCTAATATACACATATTATCTAGTAGGTCCTATACCCCAGCATTGTAATGGTCTCATCCGGTAAGTAGTGGCCTGAAAAGTCCAACTCTCCGAGCAAAACTGCAGATTCTCCTCATAAAAAACCCCCAGTGAATATACTACTTCATATTTAATATCGTAGTAGTAGTAGTATAATATAATATATTCCTCATGATAAAATGATGATGATAAAAAGAAAGATATATTGGAGAGACAAGGGAGGAATGTCGATGGACAATTCCCTCGGTTTCTAAATAAAAGAATTCCAGATTCCCTCTGAATTATTACAAGTTGGCTCTCAATCATATCAGTTCATATGTAGTACAATACTAATAGTATATCTTTGAGATACTCGACAGACCTTATTTTATTCATGATATCCGTATCTATCTATTGCATTTGCTGATATCTATTCGGCATGTATCTATTCATGTTGGGGAAAATTCTAGAATTCTTTGGACATACCCCCGAGATTCATTCGCCCTAGCCCCTTGTCATGTCACGAGTCAAGTGAAAAGTTTTGGGGCCGAAGAAAGGAAAAAACTTTGTCTGGAAGACGAAAGAAATGGACAGAGTCCCAAGACCAAGCATGAACAAAACATGAGCTGGAAAAAAAGAGTTTTTTTTTTAAATAAAAAAGATTTTATGTAGATATACGGATGCATACACCATCGAGAGTCGAAGATCTCTGATTCAATTACATCTACTATATACTATTGAATGGTAATTGGTCCAATTGATCTCGGGGAGGTACATAGATTGAATGATCAGTGGGTATTTCCTCGGGGAATACTTTGGATTAATCTGGCGGGGGAAAAATGGGGGATTGAGGGATATGAGGTGAAGCGTAAAAAATGTACAAAGTAAATGTTAAGGATGAGGATTTGCGGGTAGGAAAGCAATATGCAATCAAAAGTTTTTGGGGGGAGGTCGGCCCGAAACAAAGGTTCCCAAAATGGGGATTTGCAAGATGCACTCTCCCCCTTCAAATATCCAACAAATTGAATTCTCCACCTACTAGCTCCCTGGCTCTCCTGGCCCACTTTCAATTTCCATCACCCTATATATACGGATATTTCATTTTATATTGTATTTCTAGACTACCTAGATCCATATACCGAATCTCTGCCACTCAGGGTTTACCCAAAATCGACTTAAAACTTTCTCCTAATACAATATATACTATTCTACATATCATATATTGGATATTACAACAATTCTACGAGAGCCAAACATCCAGCTATAGATGACTATGATGACTATAGATGACTGTTGAGGCTATTGAAGCAAATGGAGTTGGTATCAAAACCTGGCCATTCGCTTCACCGAAATCAAAGACGAGTAAGAATACTCGAACCAACCAACCATCATCATTTATTCCAATATTCCTCTCTAGGTATTACTATCTAGATATTACGGATACTGCCTATGACTGGAGAAAGGCCGCCAAAAGATGCACCAACCATGAAAGGCTTTAATCCAAACTTGAATCCATTCCAAACACACTTTCTTCCTTCCTTCCTTCCACCTAATACCTACGGAGGATATTTACTTAATATTACACACAGATTCGAGTTCAGAAACAATCAAACATTATCCTCAGGATTCCAGTACCTTCAGGAATGATCAGGAATATATCCTTACATGTATTTCAATAGTAATAGAAAGTGAATGAGAATTTGGGTGCAGAATCTGACTGAGGAATTGCATAAAATATATTGCAAAACCAAAAAGAGCATAATATTAATGAATTTACTTGGCCCTTTGGCCTTTATATATACCTACAATATTAATTCATGTACTTTAGATATATATCATAGGATATATAGGGCCTTCCATTAGGTATGCATCAAGAATTCCTCTGAGGATACCCTATCAATTATACTCACCATCCTCATCCTCTTCAGCCTCCTCAGATTCAAAATTCTCCAGAGTTCTCTCTCCACGGGGTTTTTAATAAATAAAAATCGAGGAAAGCTCACAGCTCCTCCTACTCCTCTGGAGATCCCCTTTCCGTTTGAACCTTAAGAAGTCAATGAATTATTTCCCACGGTGCGAAATAGGCTAAATGACTCTCGGTAGGTCAAGGGAGGAGACTTAGAGGGTGACAAGGCCTATATACCATCGGGCCATGGGCCTATACCATGCACCCTCGAGAAGAACCTTGGATTTATTTACTCAATATTTGTCCATGTGACATTGTTCCAGGTGTACTTGATGTAAACGTCACAATTATTCTATATTTTTGAGACCATTTAAATTGTAACGAGTCCTCTGAACTCTGAAGAATCCATATAACTGCATATAATATAAAATTGTATACTTTGAAGAATACAATTGTACCTACCTACTAGACTAATACATATATCTGTACATGGTAGTATTTCCAGGCTATTCCAGCCTTGAACTGGAAGCCTTGCATTTTTTTTACAATCTTTTTATACCACAAACTGAATCTATATTGAATCCAGGCCAAACCCAAATAGTCTTAAATCTGAACAACTCTTCTCCTTCCTCGTGTGCAAATCCCCTCATCATCACGGACTCGGAGGAATCCCTAATTTAATTTTTATAAAAGCTCCGGGAAATCTACCCTCCTTTACCCTTTAAACAATGGCATTTTGCCAAATAATGCTTCTTTCAATGATTTTAGATTTGAATCCATTAAGCCAGAACTTTAAGCCATAAGATAAGACCTTTGGAATCTTTACCATCCCCCAAAATACACCAATTCTTCAAATCAACATACCTAATTACTAATAGATCATCAATTGCTAATTAGTTAAATTATTGGTTACATAATTAGCTAACAGAGACATGACCTGGAGGCTTGAGGGACGGCTGGGGTGTAATGAATCATCCCCATTGTTGCATCCCCTATAACTTGTGAATAAATTACTAAAATTCAATTCAACCCCTTTAATTTTAATTTTTTAATTTTGTGACAATTAATCATAATTAGTTAATTACATTCCATTCAATAGGTTTTTTTTAAAGTTTATTTTATTCTTTATTTATTATTTAAAATCATTCATTCATTTGCCAGAAGGAAAGGTCAATACAAACTTTACAAATCCCTCCGTAATAAATGCAATAACATGTCATTTCGATTAAGGAGATCTTACTATCTCAAATTATTTAGTCAATCGAAAGATTCTACAGATGTGTGGAATAAAATTAACTCTTTGACCAACTTTAGGTCAAAATCTTCTCTCCCTATCTCCCATTTCATTACTGAGGATAACGCTATCCTAAGCACTCCCGAAGAAATGTCCTCAGAATTGGACAATGTTTTCCGGGTACTAAAATCCCCCTCCACACCTACCTTTGATTTAAATACAGAGCTTGTAAATTACAAGGCTCTTTTTGTGGAGTCAGTTAAGAATGACCCTGATTTGGCTCAATTTAAACCTAATGACCCTTACACTGTTTTTACCCCTGAAATTATTGACTCTGCGGTCAGGTCAGTTAAGAAACCCTCCAATATATTCAAGCCACAAATTCCTTTAAAACTTTTTCACATGTTTTCTTCTTTTTTCTCCATTCAACTTGCTCTATATTTCAATATAATTTTTAATTTCTCATTAATTCCCTCCTCCTTCAAAAGCGAGGTAATCTCTCCCCTATATAAGGGAAAGGGGTCTAGGAACAAGGCCTCTTCTTATAGACCCATCGCTGCACTCTCTCACTTTTGTAAAATCTTCGAAAAGGCTCTCTTTCTACTTCTATACCAAAGAGTTGAAGAACGTCTGAACCATTATCAACACGGTTTCAGAAAAAACAGGTCATGTAATACTGCATTATCCCAATTTACCCAGGATATTTTTAACTCCATTGATAATCCCAATCATTATGTAATTGCAGCCTTTATTGACCTATCTAAAGCATTTAATTCCGTTGACCATATGCTACTCTCTCAAAAATTGCTCTCATTTGATTTAGAGCCCAAGTTGGTTGAGACACTTTTAGACCTCTTAAAGACTAGGTCACATCGCATTTTGGTCAACAAAAACAATCTTTCCCGTCCATTTGACCTTTATTCTAGCGTCCCCCAGGGGAGCTCGATTGGGCCTCTCCTATTTTCTCTATTTATTAACGATCTGACCTTTGATCTCCCCATAAGGTTTGCTTTATACGCGGATGACCTTGTCATATACGTGGAGGGGGACTCTCAAGTGGATCCTTATCCCTTGATTAATGGCGCTTTGACTCATTTGGGGGAATGGCTAGATTCTAATAATCTAGTCATGAACCTTGATAAGTCCGAGTGGATGATATTCCATAAGACCAAGAGTTCTCCCCCGTATATTGGCAATGTTGTCTTTAAGGGAACACCCCTTAAGCGTGTAGAGAAGTTCAAGTATCTAGGTGTCTGGCTAGATTCGTGCTTGACCTTTAAACCTCATTTCCACCATGTGGAGACAAAGATCTCATCAGCTCTAGCCAAGCTCTACACCGTCAGGAGACTTTTGACCCCAAAAATCCTAAAATCTTTTGTATACTCGTATGTTATTTCTCATTTTGAGTTTTGCTGTGAAATATGGTCCACTCTACCTAATACCT
Source organism: Megalothorax incertus (assembly GCA_036507255.1). Taxonomy (NCBI): domain Eukaryota; kingdom Metazoa; phylum Arthropoda; class Collembola; order Neelipleona; family Neelidae; genus Megalothorax; species Megalothorax incertus. The sequence goes on from JAAZTK010001422.1 coordinate 12,844, forward strand.
TTTTATTCAAATTACAAAGTAAAATTAATAGGCTCCTAATTTCCTATTCCTATCCTACCATATTTCGGAAATTGAATAGATACAGGGGTAAAGATATACAAATCCATACCTTGTATCATTCAATTCACAAAGAATTTGACTTATTATCCCTTTCTGAAATCTCTCAATTTTCACTCCTTAAACTAGTATATAATTCATTTGTAAACCCAAGCTCGTTTTACAAGGGTTGGTTCAGTTTTGCTCGCTCTCAAAGGGTAAAAATGATGTTGGTAATTCCAAAGTACAAATCCAGTACATTTAGTAATTCCCTTTTAATTAGAGCTGTGAGAATTTGGAACCTTATCGTCCCAAACACTGAATCCTTTGATAACCTCTCCCTTAATAACCTCAAAAAACTGTTAATTGATAAACGATGATTTGATAATTATATAAATTAATTGTTTTGACTTTGTGATGATATATTGCAAATTGCAATTACACAATTATTTAAAAAAAATTCTTATTATAAAAGTGATATTTCTAATTCTTGATCATTAATCATTTATTAATCATTAAATTCATTAATTAATCCTTGTTATGTTTGACTTTTTCTGTGTCAACGTTTGTAAAACAATTCTTTATGAACTGAGGTTTGTTAATTCAGACTAGCGTCAGACACTTGAATAAAGATTATACAATACAATACAATACAATACATTCACACATTCGAAGAATACTTGTACATGATTTTGTGTTTTTAATTAAAAATGACCTGTTGATCCCCTCATTTTTATTTATTTTTCTACTCTGGAGTTAAATAAATTTTAGTTAATTAATTCCAATAGCCATTGAACCTTGGAGGGGGTGTGGAGGACATGAGTGGTGAGCGGAGGGCTCTACTTGACCCTGACCTGTACAAAATCTCTGAAGAGGATAGTCAAGATGAAGAGGTTGTCTCCTCAAGGTTAGGTCATCTCTCAAATGGAAGACCTGGAGGAGGAGATGGTCATCCTTCTGCTTCTGGTGGACACCCTGGACACCCTGGGCTCATGAGGGAGTCAACTTCTACCTCATTTATTGGAGAAATCACATGTACAAAATCATCAGGTAAACCTAATGAAAGTAAACCTAATGTAAGCCGTCCTCAAGAGTTTTTCGAGAATTCCTCGAGAGTTTCAAGAAATAATGTTTTTTATACTTTTTTAAATTGAGCAGGACATGATAAGGATTGGCCTTGACACAGAGAACCCTTACAAAGATAGGACCTATTTTTTATCCACCGTTAAAATGTATACCGAGCTTCCAGAGCATCTCCTCTCTCAAATTGCACTCCTCTT
>JAAZTK010001423.1:0-14151 GCA_036507255.1 Megalothorax incertus
CAGAATTCTCAAGGAAGAGGAGGACAGCTTCGAGACCCTTTTCTGCGGCCGCAGCATTTGTATCAAGAGGGACTTTACGGATGTACGGGCCAAACTTGGACCATTCAGGAGCCTTGTCATTGAGGCGACCAAAAGTGTTGACGAGCTCCTCGTAAGCACTCAGCCGAGCCTTCCAATTCTTATGAACAATCCTCTCCTGAAGCGGAAGCTGAAAATTGAAAAAAAAAATATAGTAATGTATCTATAATTGTGAGAGCCTGCGGAATGCTTCCACATTTATATTTTCCTCAAAATAAATTATGTTAAATGTACAATACCTTATAAAAATTCACTTGGTCTTCTTCAGCAGCCATTCTTCGGATTTCGGATGATTAGGTAATTTGCTACTGGGAAGAATATTTTTTATTATTCTAGTTCTACCAATATTTCTATTCACATTCAACAGTTGGAGATGTAAATGGCCTTCCAATCTAAACTATAAAGATAGGGACTCGAAAGGTCTTTTGAACAGTTGGGTATTCTAATTATCGATTAGAATACCTTTATTAGAATTGGTTCTTTTTGTATTATTTAAATAGGTTTTGAGAGAGTTTTATACGGTGAAATAACCTTCCTACAGAAAGTATATGGATAATTAAAGAAATGATAAGCTTTCCTTGTGAAAAATATTTGGAAATATGAATTTTTCTTAACTCTCGTTGAAAGATCTCGCTCGATGAACAAACCGGAAATAATGTGTCTGACCAAAACGGATTATAGAGCCGTGCTGGAGCATTGTAGCATATATTCGGAGTCTTTAAAAAAATTTCAATTAAAGATAAGTCATTTTGGATAAAAAAATAGCAATTTTAAATGCAATTCCTCTTACAATGCTAACTATCCCATCAGTATGAGCCATCACACAATGTCTAGGGCAAAGTCGCAAAAAATCCCCCCGAAAAAACCGAAAAATTAGAGCACAATTTAAAATTACTTAATTAATTCAATATGCAATGAAATTCATAATTGGAAAAAAATCATTATTAGAATGTAATACATACCTGGAAGCTCAAGTCCAGAGTAGTCGGAGCCAACCTCGCGAACTTCGCATCAATTGCAATACGCTTTCCAGTTTCACTTCGGCGGGTATTTTTAATTAAGTTTTAAAATTCTAGATTGCAAACAAAAGGAGTTGGGGTCGTTTCCCATTTAAATAAATTGAAAACAATCTAGTCCTCCCAAAATTCAATGAAAATGCGGATTTTTTTGCAAGTTTATACCTAAAAGGCTAAATCCGTTCCTAAAAACCCCTGCAACTATTCCAGGAAGCCCTCATATTTAAAAAAAATACATTCAAAACTCTAAAATCCTTCATGAATTATGATTCATAGCATTTGTTCATCTAATCCTCAAAAGAGTTAATTAGATTACGATGTAGTGAAACCCTCCTTGACTTACCTGGCAAAAGGTCGATCAAGAGGGGCTCAATTTTGTTCATCATAACTCCCACGCTATCCTATTCAATGGTTCCCTATTACTAATATATTATAAATGCAAGAGAGAGAGTGGAGAATTCGATAATCATTGGATCAATCGTGTTACTTTTAATTGTCATCTTTTAGACTTGTACATATATTAGATTAAGCAACTACTTTTACTACTATCTAGTACTAATACTAATCCTAAGTATTGGACATTAATTAAGCAATAGGTAATATACATAGCATAAATATAAAAATTCGCTCGTCTTGATTGCTTTTTCTTACGCTTCCTTCTTGGAAAATCAAGAGGTCTTCGCCGCACATGGAACATTATTGAGCCTACGGGTTGGTAAAAAAATAATTAATTTTATTCCAAAAAAAAAGCAATGCAAAACACAAAAGTGGAGGCAAAGTGCCTTCGTTTGAAATGGGGGGGTGGAGGGGGTGGAAAGAGACGGGGAAATAGTAGTACAACCCGTACCTAGAAGAACTTCATAATGACAATTACGCTGTTGACGCCTTCTTCGCATCACAGCTTCTGGATTGGATATAGATCGGGTGAAGCTTGTCTCGGGGAGCTCTAAATGCCCAAGAAATATAAATATAATTAATTTTAAATAAAAATTTTTGCTGCTCGTTAGCATCTCCACTTACCAGTATATAATTTTTCAGATACACAAGCTTTGGCATCCGCTTTAGCCTTCTCCTGAAGTTTCTTCAATTGCTTCTTCTCCCTCTTGCTCAATTTCCTTTTGAAACTTTCCGCTGGAGCCGGAAGATCAATAGTTTTGTTCATCTGGGCATTTTTAATTTATTTTTTCATTTAGATTCAATTAAAATATAGCTATAAATTCATGTATCATTTTAAAACTTACATAAAAACTTCCACGAACTTGCTCATCGGAGAAACCTCCCCTCTCGATCCTCAGAATGCCAATTTAATTGAACGAGAAGTGGCCTTTCTTGATCTGAAAGTCGACGCTCTTCTCCACCCCCATGAATTTCATAAAGAGCATATGTAGGATTTGAAAGCATTCGCATATCAGGCCGGAATTTTTCTACGAGCGTTTCTGGAAATTAAATTAAGAAATAATAAAAATTATTTAATATTTTAAGCCCCTTTTTTCCAATCCAATTGTTTACCGATGACAGCAGCTACTGTAGCAGAGCTTGCAACTCGTATGCATTTTGTAGCTAATTTTTCTCCAGCCTCTTGAAAGTAACCGCATAACCCTGATTGTGTAAATTAAAAATTAGATTAATTTTTAAAGATTTAAAAACTTTGAAAAAAAAGGATATTTAGGAAATGTTGAGCTCAATGGGGATTTTAAAAATAATGGAAATCCGTCTCACCCGTGGAATTCTCCTTCCTAATTTTTAATTAAAACAATTAAATCACTTAAAACAATGAATTTTCAATTAATTAAAAAAACAATTACCTCATTAGGCTCTGAGGATGAGATCTATAAATCCAGACGATTCCAATTCCATTGTTGAATAACGAGCCGAAGATACTCACGATTCCCGGTTTGTGTCAAATTCAGGTCAAAATCCGTCCCCATTTTTCTTCCAATGGGTATATAAAAATAATCAAGAGCCCCACTGACAGCTACCACTGCACTGCCTAATTAATTCTAATTAATCTTGTAAAAACAATTTTGGAAGAGGGTCCAAAAAAGCGCTTCAATGCAATGGAAATTGATGGAAATACCACATGGATTTGCCAGGCTCTATTTAATGCTCCTTATATTTTTGGGAGTCCTTTTTAAAAAGATATGTGCTCCAAAACATGTCAAAATACAAAGTCAAAGTCTTTCGGTTCAGAAATCCGAAAAAACAACAAAAAAACACACAAATTTTAAATATTCCGTCCCTTTTTAGCAGCCTAATTAATTCAGTATTATAATTTCATCGAGTATTAATTTTTAGCAGATAGTTTTTACTTTTTAGCAATTTTGTGACTTTGTCGGCAAAAGTTTTAAGTACATCAGCAGCTGCAGTTATCAGTTCAACAAAAAACGCGATTAGAGTCTGTTTACAGTGTAAACTTTATATTTAAGTTAACTAATAATATTAATATCCTTTATATGTCTTGATAGGATCATTATGTGTAAGTTACATATATCAATACAAACCTCACTTTTTGATTAGACCGTCGTAAATCCATCCTGAATTTTTAAAATTTTGATTTCTTTTTTTCGGGGACAGATTACGGAAATATTGAAACAATTGATCCAACACAGGGGTCAGAGATGGGGAATGCAGAGCTGGATGAGACGGGTCAAATGGTAAGCATCATCAATTAAAAATTAATATTTATTTAAATTCATTTCTTTGTAATTTATTAGGTTTTTCCACAAAATGGAGAGTTTCAAAAAATGAATTCCGTTTTGGTGGACGGTGGAGATCGGTACGGGGTCTCTGCACTCAAATTTGATACTTCTGAAGGTAGGTAGGACATTAATTACTACTTTAAATTAGGTTTTTGTTTGAGAATTTAATTAAAAGTATGTTTTTGGAATTTTTACAGAGATAATTTGGATGGGAAATCAAGGGGTAATTGACTTTAAAGTTTAAATTGCAATCCAAGATTCCAAATTCAAAGTAAAATATTTTTTTACACGGTCAGGGTCATGTCACATCCTACTATGGGTCAAATATGGAGAAATACACATCATTTCAAGTGCATCGAGATCAAGAGATTCGTCAAATTCTTACTCTGGATGATTTTATTCTAATTTTAACACAAAGTCAGCTTCGTGGGTATGTAATCGCATGTTTTTTAAAGAAATCATATTAAAAATCATTGTAAATCAATGTAAATCATTTTTAGACAAATCCGGAGAGGTCTTCCAGTATTTACTCACGTGTACGTTCTATATAAATGATTTTTAAGGCTTTTAAGCTAAAGGTTATCATTATTTTTCAAATTTTATTAGGTCTGAAAGCCTTCAAGATATGCAATGTCTTATCCAAACTTCTCCATCTACCCTCCTAATGGGTGGACATCAGACTGACCTTGTAGAATATGATTTAGGGAGTTCTGTAGAGCTTAGAACGGTACAAAAACGGTTTATTTCTTTAAAAATTCAAATCTAAACTTTATTTCTACCTTCGTAGATACCCCTAAGTGAACAAGGTTGTGCAATTCTTCGATCCCAAGGCCGGTATATTTGTGCCGGAGAAGCATCCGGAAATATCCACCTATTAGACCCACGTACTTATGGTACAGAACAATCAATTGAAGCACATAGTGGATCTTTGTCAGATTTTGATGTTCACGGGAATTATATGGTTTCTTGTGGGTTTTCAAATCGATTTGGATCCCTATCCGTGGATCGTTATATAAAAATCTATGATCTACGAATCCTTCGCTCTCTTGCACCCATTCCAATCTCAATAGATCCTTTCCTACTTCGATTTATGCCCAGTTATAGTTCAAGGATTACAACAGTCTCACAGCCAGGTCAAATGGAAATCGTTGAAAGTCAAGCCGTGTCTCAAGCTGCTGTTTCTCTATACCAGGTATGATTTATTAAATTTTAAATGGGAATATAAAACAATTTAAATTATGATTAGGTCACTTCTAATTCATCAATGTGCCTTTCATTTGATGTATCCTCTTCCTGTCATCAAATGGCGTTCGGAGGTGGTTATTTTAAACTGAATTTGGAGTAAAAAATTGACTTTTTCAATTTGATTTGACCTTTTTTTAAATTTTAGATTCTTCTGGAGGTCTACACTTGTTTTCTTCAAATCCCGCTGCAGGATTCAATGCTTTTTCAAGGGAAACTGAATTTCCAGGTTCCAAAATATTCCATAAAAATTTTAAAACTCAATTTTTAAGTTTGTTTACTTTTTAGATCCAATTGAAACTCATCCTTACATAAGCCCAACTGATGACCTAAGTTTTTTTGCTGGAATTCCACTTCCAATTTACAATACTCCACTCCTATCTGATTGGGTAAATTCACCTCAACGTTTTATATGACTAATCTAATGGAATAATTGTCAAAATTTCATTCAGCCACCCCATATAACTCAACATATCTATCGTAAACACCCTCCCCTCCAAGATCCCTCTATTCTCAACTCTATAAAGATGGTAGGATCAATAGGATATGCACCAAATCCAAGGACAGCACGCCGTAATCAAGTCCAATACAAATTGGATGAGGATGGGTATGGGGATTATAATAGTAATTATGGAGTGGGGCTTGGTGGGATTTCACCCAATTCATTGCATGGAGAAAGAGCCTTTACTCCGAGATCCCCTGCTAAATATTATGGACCAGGATCCCCTGGTCGTGGAAAAAGGGGGGCTGGGGCTTCGAGAGGATTCACAATTCCAAAAAGATATGCTCGTGTTGATTGGAAAAAATGTCTACTTGAAGATACCGAGTCTCAAGATCATTCTAATCGAAGTAAGACAATTTATATTATAAATAAACATCCCAATTTAAATTATATGCACACAAAACACGTCCCAAAATTATGAATATTGAGTATAAAATGCTCATATATGCTTAAAAATGAAAAGTATTCACAAAATCCGCGTAAAATTCACTTGAAAATGCATTAAAATTGAAATAATTGGCTTAAATCTGCCTCCTTTATTGAAATTCAATATATAGTTAATTTTAAGGCTAATTAATTCAATTTTACTTGAATTTTTGAGCATTTTGAACCAATTTTTGTCAAAATTTATGTATTTTTAAGTGCGTTTTTAAAGAAATTCGTGTTTTTGCTTGCATTTAGGACCCCCGAAAAGGATTACCAAGAATTCTTATATTTAAAATTCATAATTTTTTATTTTTTCACAGAATTTCCAGGCTTAGAACCAAGCCAAATCAACTCATATTGCAATTCCATGATCCAAGTCCTTTATTATATTGAATATCTTCGAGCTTCCCTTCTTGGTCACGTTTGCCGTAAGGATTCCTGCCTTTCCTGTGAGCTTGGCTTTCTTTTCCATATGATGGATAGATCCAAACGGCTCCCTTGTACTGCAAATAATTTCTTACGGGCATTCCGCGTTGTTCCCGTAAGCCCTATACTCGTATTCTCTTAATTAGTCCATATCTATCTGTTAAAAGCTTTAAAAACTTGAATTTTTCCCCAATTTTATACTAGGAAGCATCAGCCCTTGGACTTATACTTCAAGATTCTCAGATCCAATCCCGTGGTATACTACTCCGTCTTATCCAAAGCTGGAATCGTTTCATCCTCCATCAAATTGAGGCAGAAACTCTCAAATCTGATACTCCTGGTCTTTCTGATCCAATTTCAAGGCTATTTGCAATGCGTCAAGAGAATATGAATCGATGTGCAAAATGTGGTAGAGAAGAAAAGAAGGAATCTACCGTTCTACTATCAAATCTCCTATATTCAGCGGATGTTACAGGATCTGGATCTCGTTGTAGGTTTATAGACCTACTTCAAAGGTCACTTTGCCCTGAACAAACTACCCCCGCATGGTGTGAAATATGTTCAAAATATCAACCAACATTCCAATCTCGTCTCCCAAAATCCCTACCCCCAATCCTATCCCTAAATACATGTCTGGATAATGCTGCGGATTTTAGTACATGGAGATCCGCCTTAGAGAGCCTCCTTCCTGAGAAAAATACACCTAAACCTTCACCTGGAGGAGGCGGAGGAGGAGGAGGAGGAGGGGATGGTGAGCCAGAATCATTCCTAGCAGAAGATCCAATTACTGGGATCAAAAGTTGTAGATATGGGAAAGAATGTTCAAGATCTGATTGTAAATTTTATCATGAATGGAGGAGTACGTCACAAAGTTCTGGAGGACTCCCAATTATAAGTGACTTTGAATCTACACCAGAGCTTATGGTCAAATGGTTAGTACCAGAACTACGTGTACAGATTGAAGAGAAGGCTGTAAGGGTATGGGATTTGGGAAGTTTAGGTCGACAACCACCCCTATCCCCAGAGAAGGCTAACCAAGATGTGATGGCAGATTATAAATTAAAAGGAGTTGTATGTTTTATACGGGATGGAGAGAATGAGGAAAAGAATAATCTTACAGCTTTTGTACAAGTTGATGATGCTTACTTTGAGAGGGCTGGACAGACCAAAGGAAAGTCTAATTGGTTTCTATTTAATGATTTTTAGTAAGTACAATTTATAAAATTTGAATTTGAAGAGTTTTATCCTAATCCGAATTTGTTTTAACAGTGTAAAAGAAGTTCCAGCCGTTGAAGCATATTCTTTTAATCCAAAATGGTAATATTTACCAAGAAATTTAATTAAACAAGCTTTAAAATCATATCTAAACTCCACCAGGAAAATCCCATGCGTTGTATTCTATCAGAAAACAATCCTTCCGTCGGAGCTAACTGATTTCCCAACCCTAAAAACGCCCATATTCAAGGATATATTTAAAGAAGTCAAATCTAAAGAGTATGGAAAGCGGAAGCTAAATTATAGACCACTAGAAGGGGATGAGATCCCCGGGAAGGGTGACCTTGTCGCGATTGATGCAGAGTTTGTAACACTTGGACAAGAGGAGACTGAACTTCGGATTGATGGGAAACTTGCTACAATAAAACCTCAACAGCTATCAGTGGCTAGGTATGGGATTTTGGCGTTATAAAAAAGAGAAATTTTAATTATATAATTTTTATTCGAACGGTAGGGTGACCTGTATTCGAGGTCAAGGGCCTTACGAAGGGCAACCTTTTATGGATGATTATGTTTCAACGCAAGATCACGTAAGAGAATTCACATTCTACGGATATATTGTTCTAAAATGAGCATTTGAGTCTTGAGAAAGCTTATTTTTAATCCCCAGATTGTGGATTATATGACAAAATTCTCTGGAATTAAACCTGGAGACCTGGACATGAATTTTAGCTCAAAAAACCTTACATCCCTTAAAACTGTCTACCTAAAATTGCGTTATCTTGTGGACTCTGGGGTTGTTTTTGTTGGACATGGGATTAATAATGATTTTCGTGTTATAAATTTGATTGTGGAGCCAGAACAAGTTCTTGATACGGTGAATTTATTTTATTTGCCTAATCAAAGGATGATTTCACTTCGATTCCTCGCTTGGCATCTTCTTGGTTTGTTTATATTTAATTGTTTTTTGGAATCTTTATAATTCTTTCAAATTTTAAATAGGAATTGTAATCCAATCCGAAGTGCATGACAGTGTCGAAGGTTTATTTTTTTAAATTATCTAATTTGCAAGTGTAATTTTTGATCTAAATTGAATTTTTTAAATTGGCAGATGCAAGAACTGCTCTACAACTTTATAAAAAATTCGAGGAATTGAAAAAAAGTGGGAGGATTGAAAAAGAAATTGAAAGATTGTATGAAATTGGTGTTCAATCTAACTGGAGAATACCCAATGATGGCTGAAATGAATTTACAATGTTTATATTAATTATTAAAAATATATTATATGTGAAATAATGTATCTCTATTTGAACATTGTACCTATTGAAAAATAAAAGATTTTAATAACTTATTTAATTGGTGAATTTTGATTAATTGTTGCTTAAAAAGAATATATTACAAAGTATAATACTTAAGTAGGTAGTACAGGTACATATTAAATACTAAACCCAACTTTGCCTATATAATACTAATCCTAAGTAGGTATTTCATTTCTTTTCACCCTTTGCTCGCCTCTGATCTGCTGTGAGGTATACAATAGTAAGTTCTATTAGACATTAAGGAATATTTTATTTTAAAAATAGTATAAATTGCTTATGGATATTCATTCCTTTCGATATCCAGGAACTGTAATACTTAAAATTTATCAATTTTTAAAGTAAAACCCAAGTGGACACTACTGTTAAGGGCCCTTTGATGTCTCTGTCTGGACAGAATTCGTGTCAAGTTCCTCGGGAGTCCTCCTCAACCACTCCTTGACACTCCCAGCTCACTCAGACTACGGAGGAGGAGAACCTTTGCAGACCCTAGCCTCCTCCATGTCACTCCATGTCCCCTTCCTGTACCGGAAATGCCCTTGAACCCCTTTTCTGGACGCCCCAAGGCTTAACTTGCCCCAAGCCATTATATCCTCTAATGATTTTGTCCGCTTTCCGTACTTTCAAGGTCTGAACATCGAGTCCAAGGATTGGATTAGATTCTTGAAAGATTTATAGGATTTAATTAGTCTCAATATGAGGGATAATTAAATTATATCTTGTCAATCTGGTTCTGAAAGAGCCGGATATGATAATATTGCACGTCTTTTGCTTACAATTTCAAATAGTTCAAATAGGATTTTGGGACTTATTCTTATGAGGATAATGGCGAACCAATTCAATATTTCCAAGTTCAGGTACGCTGAAATAAGCAAATCGAATTTTGAGCCAATTTAATTATGCATTTATTTCTTTTTACCTCATTTTAGAACCATATTGACGTACCTTATCCTATTGTTCATCTCAAAATCCTCTCCAATCATGGGAACCTTGAGTTTACGTGCCTTTACCGCTTCCGGGTTCATGGAAAAATGATTTTTTTTAAAAAAAAGGGACTATGCTAAAATTTAAAATTTGATTTTAAAAATGAATTGCTGTACTTGTGTAGTATCGGCAGTATAATATTATAGGTAAATTAATATTATGCAATAAACTCTTGCGGACGATAGAATATCATATATTGTACAATAATATTATATTGCATAATTCAGTAGTGAGTAGTGACTTACTAGTATTGTTACTAGTACTTGAGGCTTAAGGGATTTTAATTTTATAAGACTGTGCAGCAATAGCATGGAGCATATGTAAATCTCTTTTCAAAGAGATCCTCAAAAGGTCCCTGGTTCCGTGCAAGACTGATGTACCTTTGAGGAGAAAGTGACATGGGTAATAACTCTTACGCGGAAGCACCTCCACCCGTCTGCCACGGCCCCTGAATCTTATATATACTCGTACGTACTCCTCGTAAGCGACTGTAAAATGATTTTTAAACGGCTGGAGACGGATCGGAGAGGGAGATGGCACAGGCTTTTGAGCTCAGCATTAATCGCATATGATTAGATCGTGAGTCTCGTATCAATTTCCAAATAGATCCTCATACGGAGGAGCCCCTTCCCCCCTTCGACAGCATTCCCTTAAAATGTTGTACGGCAGCCAGGAGGAATCCAAGTATTGTCTTCTGAGCTTCTCTCAACACAATAACCTATGATTCACCTCCATGTAGATATATTGAAGAATTCTATCTATCCTCATCTCTCTCCCGTCTCTCTTCTCCGTTGATTCCAATCTAACCATCAGAACAATACCCTTTCATCCTCGGACGACAATAATGGATATGGCCAGCCTCTTTTCTTAAAGGCTCCAGCATTTCCTCAGGCTTAATGCAAGGCAAGAGGGCTTAAGAAGCCTCTCTAATGTAATTAAACGGTTGAAATCAATTTGATTTCAAAGTCAAAGTGAGATGGACAACAAGTGGAGCCAATTCATTAAGTACCGGCATCATCAGAGTCTGCCAAGCTTGTTCCATGCTTAATTATATGCAGATTTTGAGCTGATGGCTGATGGCTGAGGTCGAGCAGGTGTACCTACACATTGCAAAACTCATTTTGCATCTGCTTTTCACCTTGCAAGGCCTTACAAGCTCAATTTCAGGTGGTCCCCAGTACCTGTTTTAAATTAAAACTTGGTCTATATATAAAGTTTAAAGCTATTACAATGTTTTATGGGCAAACTCCACGAGACTCGAGCTCAAATCTCACTTCTCAGTGTGTGGACAAAGCCCATACCATTAGGGAATTGGATATCCAGAATCAGATGGGTTTTAAAGTTTTAAACTCAAAGAATTTGATAGAGATTCGGAATGCAGTTTAAGCAAGATTTTTTTGGCATATTAATAGCTCTCTCTGCACACTTTGCAATATACTATACGCCTTTTTAAAAGCTTAAAAGCATTATTTTTTGGAGAAATTCCTGAGCAAATTTATTTATTAGAGTTTGGGGCTACTGTTTAAACCCCTCGGAGGTGAGCTGAGGTGGAGCAGGATTGTAAAAATTGTAAAAATCAAATTCACTTTGTCATTCTCATTCCGGATTCATATCTCGTTCTCTGCACCTACCTTTGAATACCCCTAGCATACTGGATAGTTGTCCTCAAGAGTCAACTACTTTGGCTGAAAGCGATTTGGGAGGAGGACCGTCCACTTTGTGCTTTAAATCTATTACTTGATGACCTTTTCTGCATTTACAACAATGTTAATACACACTCTACACATCTGTACAGGGGATTTGAAAGTGGAAGTTCAGGTTTTGCATATCTTTTAAGGATTTCCTCCCACAAATTCCAATGATTTGGAAGCTCGAGCGCAAGATTAAAGGATCTTTGACTTTTTGCACTCGGAGATGAATTCTTACAGACACAAATTAATGTCAAATGTGCACGGAACACCGTATCTTTAAACATCTATCAAGATCTGGCCCCCTTTTTACCCTATTTTTTTACCCTTTACAAAAAGGATAGCTCAGGAATTTTTTTAAAAGAGATTAGCCTACCTCAACTTACCCCCAAAGATCAAAAAAGTAACCGCAGAACCTCAAAGATTACCTCAAGATTAAAAAAGCTCTTAAAATAAATTCGAGATCCAATTAGATAGTAATTTTAAACCCTTTAAAACTTAGAATTGTGGAATAAGTGTCTGCAGATATGTCTAAAAAACTAACATTATCCTCCCATATAAAAATCCAGATCATCCCCGATCCCCGAATGAGTATTATTTAATATTATCCATTAAATTATGCTCATTAATCCATCCCAATGAGTCAGTGCTCGCTGCTTTACCATTTACTGGAAGTTTTTTTTAAGACCTGGGAAAAGCGGCAGTTTTTTCAAAGGTTTTGGCCTATCTCAACTACCTATCAAGATCAAAAAAGCAGCCGCACACTCTCTGATATTATCCAAAGAGAAAAAAAAGCTCTTAAAATAGTTCCGAGATCCAATTAGATAAAAAAAGATGGGTAATCTCAGTCTGAAAGACTCTGAATAAGTATCTAATGCGGTCTGTTTTTAAAAATGTATCAAATCATGATGATTTCCTTTAAATTTGACCTTTGACATCCCTAAGAATCCCTCGAATTTCTCGAGTACTTTAGGATTTCTCAATTTCTTCGTGGAGGGTTTGGATTTTTTCAAGTTTTGAAGAATACAAAATATTTCCAGGAAATAATCATATGCTTTTATTTATAACTCTTAGGACCAAGACCGAGATTACAACCTGTATTTAAGGTACCTAGGAGGTGGAGGAGGATATTTTCAAGCTATTTAAGCAGTGCCGGGAGCAGTTGTTCCTTCCCGAGGCATCAGTCAGGATGAGGAATTCATATATGGAGATTGAACCGAGTAATGTACGGGGAGGTATTGATGGGTCCTCCTCCTCCTCGAAGGTAAAAATCTCAATCCTCTCTCAAAGAGACGATCTCTCCTGAAGGAAGAGTTGAAAAAAAGCCTCAAGGAGTTGGCTAAGGCACTGGCCAGAGCTAAGAAAAGAGTATCAATCATTTCTCTATTTTATGTCTGACTTTTTTTAGCTCTCTACATCCATTCCTCCACCACCGCTGACGATGAATCCAGCCGGGGAGGACGCTCTCGGAAAAAGAACAATCCTCAACCCTTGATTGACAGCTCGGAAATGATTGTTGAGGGCTCCCGGCTAAATCTACGAAAGGAGATCCACCCTCGACTCTCTCTTGGAATATTCTGCCGAACACGCCCTTGATAACTAAATATATTTCCTATATCTGTGCAGGCAAGTTCCGTATAGGAATATATCTTCAGGCTAAATATAGGAGGGCATTTGCATCTATTTTGTAATTAAGCCAGGCTATCCCTATCTATCCCTATCTCGCATGGCAAAAATCAAATCAAAAGTGTTCAATCTTTTTTTTCATAACTTGAGGGCTTTCCATCAGTTCCTTCCACCCCCGATCTTGTCCCTCAAACCTTTTTAGCCCGTTCGGCTAAAAATGAATTTAAGAAAAAGAACGGGCGGATTCGTTCTCGGTATGTCCGTCCGTCCGTCTCTCTGGTCGTCTACCCCGATAACCCCACGAACCCCCTTGACCTCAAACTTGGCTCCCCATGACCCCCATGACTCCCTCCTCAGTCAAGACGCCAAGATGGCGAGGTCAAAGGTCAAAAAGGGGGCGGGGGTGAAGGAATATTTGAATTTTACCGCCGTAATGCCATTCTGGATGGGGGGAATTCAAAATGGCAGGGATTTGGGATTAGGTGGGCGGGAAATTTAAATTTTGGCGGGGAATTTGAATTTTGGTGATATATTAAAAAGAGAACGGGCTTTCTACACGGTTTTGTTGAATTGTAATATTATGTATTTGAAGCTAATTGGGCGGGTGTAATAAGAATTGTATTAGAGTTTAATCTTCCGAGCACAATCCATGTTAACATATGCACCTATACCTTATATAATAAACCAAATGGTGAGGTTGCTTTATTTTCGCTCTCGTTTCAGCTCCATTATTCACTAGTTTAAAGGTGTGACTGAACAAAGCCCCTTTTTTCATCCGATGAGAATGCATCTTGAAGATGTAAATATTGGATCATTTGATTGGACTGACGAGGGTGATTGAGATCTACAACACTCGCTTATTGTTCACCCAGCCATGGCTCTGGTCCTCCTCCTATTCCAGGACAGCATCCTCAGGGGCTCTGGGTCTCTCTG
>JAAZTK010001424.1:0-14148 GCA_036507255.1 Megalothorax incertus
TTCACTTGTTCTCAACTCTTTGAGTATTTTGAGTATTAGAGCGTGAATTTACTCGACTAATACAAAACTGGCTTGAGTGAAAAAGATGAGGGCTTTCTCCAAATATCCGAGAAAAGAGGATACAATGTCTCACTATTGCTTGGAAGATTATTACACAGTTTTAAACGGAATGGGGGTATAAATAATCTTAACTTGATGGAAATAAACAAAATCTCAAAAACTCTCAAAGTACACGCCAAATCTTCTCAAATTGAACAAGCCGTCGTCGATGAGTTCTGTCAGGGGGTATTAAGCGTTTTCATTGAATATTGTATGAGGATTTGATGAGGACTCTTTTTCTCCCGATCAAAGAGCTCAAGTTTCAAAACAAATTAGGGTTAAAACTGGCAAATGAATGAATATTGGAGGAGTAATTCCTTTTCACAAGGTCCCTTTCACAATGTCAATTCGTAGAATTACAAACAAAAGGATTAAATCTTTTAAAGGGGTATTAGTAGTAAGGTATTAGAAGAAGGTTTGCAGGTTCATAGAAAATGACACTCTAATTGGAATCTTTTGCACAAATTGATCCTTGACAAGGGATTTGTGTCTTGGGTTTATCGGTATTTCACATTGACAAAATCTCACTACTCGCAAACGGATGGATATGATTTAAAATGAATATTTGATTTGTTTAAATAGAAAAACCGCTTCGATATATCAGTATTCCGGTATTCTTTTGGGAATACAAAGTTACACACTTTAAATCCAGAGATCCAAGATCTGATTCTGAGCTGAATGAATGGGTGAGAGAGAGAGGAACGCGCGGGAACACAACCGTACAGCTGCTACACAACTGAAGGACTGAAGAGGGTTTGCTTTGCTCATGCAAAAAAAAATCGACGAGGAGAAGGGTTTGCTTTTGCTCAGTCGCTCTTTCTCCCCTTCTGATCAATGCACTCGGCACACGAGATCTCATGGATATCGTCAATGCATCTTTTAATCGTATTTCCGCGAATAAGGTGCAAAATAACTACTAGTGTAAAAGGATTTAGTAAAAGGATTTTTATAAATATAGTATTAGATCCAAAAAGTTGCTATTTCTGATATTAAAAATATTCAAAATGCTTCCTATAATCCATTGGACCATTATTTCTTTTGCCCAATCTTTAAGTAAATCATAATCATTTCATTGTCATTTATTTGACTCTTTTGGTGGTACACATTCCTAATCTACCAGACACCGAACAGAACAAAACAAAATAAACAAATGCAGGGCGAGGTCGATTTTCGACTTCTTCAAAGTTTCAAACCCAATCTTTGAGTTTATTTACCTGAACATTGTGTAACCTGTGTTGGAGAGCCAAGTTGGATCGGATAAAACCACAGAGTCATTACAAGGATGCCCAAAATGACTTTTAGAAACTATATGACAAGTCGAGCCGGGGAAGAGTCAGAAGACAGATCTCATCTCTAGCTCTGAGCTCCTAAATTGGTTCATTATTCTGCCTAAACTTTCCTTTGCTCGCTCACTAAAACAAGGTTTGTATAATTTATTCGATTGCTCGAATTTTTATTTAGGAGGGGAACTCAAAGCCAACCAAACTATCCATCTATTTATATTCTAGTTTCGATTTTCTCCCACCCAATGTATAGGAGGAGGAGGATGAGGAAGGGGGAGAAAGAGTGGAAATTCTTATATCAGTATAAGAGAAGATCGGATCGAGAAAGGATCGGAAAAGAAGAGGCAGCCAAAGGAGATGAGACGAAGCCAAAGAAAATAAATTACAGAACCGTACAAAGGAGTCGGGGAGAAGAAGGCTAAGGAGGACTCAGTGTATGTAAATTGGTGCTGGAGCGATCATTTATTATTGTACTCTGAACAGTCGAGTTCAGGTTTTGGTGCGAGAAACGGAGACTTTTTGATGGAGAAAAAGTGCTGGACGATCGACCAATTAAATGCCTAAACATGTTTACAGAATCCTTAAAGAGTCCCCAAACCTCCCAGGGACTTGGGCCCTGATAAATCTCCCCTCAAGATCTCATTTCCATCTTCTTCCATTCAAACTTCAGTCAACCCTCGTATAGGCTATAGCTAAATAATTTCAAGATCTACCAAAGTTCATTTTTCTTTAACTTTCAAGATATGATAAGAAAATACAAAATCATGCAGAGGTGCTATTACAGAGTCAATTTCCCCGTTGGCTCCCTCTCCAAAGTCGCCGTCGCCCTCAGTCCCTACCCCTAAATCAAAACCACCAATAAGATAAATCATTACGGCTCCTAGATGTGAACCCGTTTAAAAACTCGTATCTCTCTACATGTGGGTACGCCGCAAAGTTTGTGACACTTGAAAAATTAAAATTTGATAAAACCTTTGCTCCATTTCAATGACTCTCATTTTTCTAAGAAACTCGGGTTCAGCTTCGCAATCCCCGCAGGTCCTACTCCTTTTATTCTGGTCTATCTTGAAGTCTCCGACCTCTCCCTACTCTCGCCTTATCTTCATTCTTTTCTTCTTGGGAGGAATAAAATTCTCTCGCGACCCCCATAATATCCTTCTTATTAAGTCAATCTTTTAGCACTATTCGCAGCACATTTTTGACTATATCCGTACCTTTTCCGGGGATCCCCAGGCAAAACTTTGAACTTTTGCTAAAAGATACCTATAGCATATTTACAGGAGTAAATCATTCAAGTGAAGTTAGCTATTTCTTGCCGTATTTCATTAGTGCATGGAACGTACTAATACTATCTGTATTCTGTAATATTAAAGATTCAGGTTTTTTGCACCAGTTTCATCTGGCATTTTAAAATTCTGATTTGGAATTTCGATCCGCGTGTTCCAGTTCAATATCCCGAGATGGGAAACTTTTGTTTCGATCCTCTGAGAAGAGATGAGATGGCCGAATCAAGCGGAGAATTGCCAGGAGCAAGAAAAACTTTTTGCCCTATTATAAATTTTATCCTTCCAACTCCTTTCTGTTTCGAGCTTTATTTACTATGCTGGGGCGATTTTAAATCAGTTTGATATACACCTCCAGTAAGTTAAGCTAGGAGCTAGTTAGGACACCTACCATATATGTAATTGTTAAGGAGGGGGGTAGATTCGAGGATTTTAGCTGGAAGGTGTAGGTAGGTAGTTCGTAACAAAGTATTAACGAGTATAAAAGAGTAAATTTCGAATCTCCATTCCATTAAGGGCCAGTTAAGTTAGATGAACCCTCATTTGCCTGGAACATGCTCGACGTCTCCCTTCTCGCGTACTTCACTCAAAGTGAGCTGCTGCTGGTGAATATATTCATAATAATCCCTATCTACTTACGTGAAGATCGCACTTGTATGGTTATAGCCCCTATTAAAATCTTAAGAAAAGAACGTAGCTTGCTCAATGAGAACTTAGCTTTGAACCCTTTAATTCCTATTCCTTCTGAACCTTAAAGGAAAAAGTTTAAAACTGATCTTGCGAGGCGATATAATAAATGAGTTGCTGTCGGATGAGGCCAAAGCCAAGGAGTAGATCCATTTTAGGGAATGAGACCCCGTATAGAGCGAGGGATTTAAAAGATCCCTTATTCCTATAGCTGTAGAATGGTCATATAAACTAAAGGCCTTTGGTTTTTTTCTTATCAGTAATTCACTATTGATTGCTTTGGGTCTTGGGTCGCTGCATTTTATTTTATTGGGCATGGATTGGAGCTGGAAGGATTCTTAAACCATCTCAACTTCTCCCTCAACCTCAAGTCTTATCTTTCCTTCGCCTAGCTCCTTTAAGAAATCTTCTGATTGATGCCCAAGATGAAGTGTGATCTCCCTTCATGCTAAATTGAGGGTTAAAGTGACTAATAATTACTATCCGGGAAGTAATAACAGAGGGGGAGGTTTATTCGACAGTACTTGAGGGGATTCCTGTAAAAATATTATAGGAAATGTACATCTGAAAATACCCATATGAAAATATTTTTTCTAAACATAAGATTTCTGTACTAACAAAATTTCTCTTTGACTCACTGGCTTCTTAAGTAGCTACCAATTATGTAGTTAACTTGAATATTTAAGTACTCATATTTCAAAAGATCTTGTATCGATATCGATTCTTTCCTTCGTTATTGTAATACGGCCATATGGTAAGCGAAATGTGTAGGTGAGAAGGTGGTATTTATTTTTCACATTTTATGGCAAAATAATAAGTGTCAGAGCATCCTTTACATGTGCACATTTGGCAATATTTTTTTAAAGGTAATAAAATAAGCATCTTTTGAAGCAATAAAACCCAGTGGGAAAATGTAGCTTTTGCGTCTAATTGATTTAACCCGACATCCTGGCTTATAAGAGAGCCTTGTTAAACCTTTGAGATTACCAAACAATGCAACTTTTCTACGAGTTTATGTCAATGTGTGAAGAATTTTAAGTATATTCCTCTGAAAAATCAAAATAGTATGCTTGGTGGTCTACTTCCCCTCGCTAATGATACAAATGAGTAAATGTTTTGAATAGAAATGAGGGGAGATCATTAGAGAATTGGAGACACATTTAAAGCCTGAAGGAGACACATGATTATGGTCAAATTGTAGAGTCAGACCTAAGCTCGCACTATAGGACATTAGGAGGTTTAAGGAACCCTTGAGAAACATGGCACTTTGTTAGAGACAGAGAGGGATTATGTGTTGTTCCTTCCACTCCTATGTGTCGGAGCAATTAGTGGAGGGACTGGAACTGCAGAATTGTTTTGTTCTAGTCATTAATGAACACTCGTTTCAAGAATGTTCACTTAATTTGGCTCCTTTTAATGAAAACATTTATGTGGTTTACGAAAATCAACAGCTTATTGTATTAAGTTCAACTTTCAAATAGTGTACAAGAATAGAGCCAATATATTTCCTATTAATTCTCAATACCTGCAGACAGGGATGGAGGAAATTATTCATTAAGGCTTTTAAAAACTCATTTTCCTCTGAGCCCCATTATGCCCATATTTACACAGGACATGGGACTACGAGATGAGACCCTTTATTAGGAGGTCGAGTGTGTATTTAATAATAAGCGAACCAGTTGCACTCGTAGGATGTAAATATAGGTAAATGAATCGAGCTTATTTGTAAACCTAATTTTGAAATGCTTAATTGTTTGCATATCACTCTGCACGGAGTGTATATCTAATCGTGGATCAAAATGCATGTTTGATTATTTATTATTAAGGGATATGAGCACACTGCAGCTGCATGTTTATTTAAGGGTCCGCTTGATTGAAATTGCATAAGAGCTCTAGAGGGTAACCAAATACCCATTATGCATTTTTATTCCAGTTTGTTATGTAATCTAACCGCTATACAAGCTAACACTTGTGTACATTCTTTAAATTGTGAAGATGACAAATCAATCATAACTTGAGGATTCCCACTTGACATTTTCAGACAGTTGTTCGTATCATGTGTGGAGGACGAGATCGAGTTATACACATGACATGCATGCTTAGATGCCGAAAGGACACATCAAAATTATCATTTCATTCCAATCTCACTCTCAATCAAATATTTAGATATGCAGCCATGTTTTCATTCATAGCTGGATTCAATTGAAGGCAAGCCCATCAATCTGTATAGGAAAGATTCCTTCCTTTTATGCCTTGGAAGATCCCGAGATCAACTTTTATCTCTGGAGACAATTTGGCTGTGTCTCATCAATCTATATTTCCTCGTGTTGTTGCCTAAATCCTATATTATTATGATCCAAGTTTGTATGGCATATCTTTATGTATACAGAATATAGATAATTCATATATCGTATCAATGCAAAATGTCACAAATCTCAATCTGAAATTCTTCCTGGAAGAAGAACGAAGCCGAGGAAGGATGGCTTTTTGATTCTATGAAATTCAAGCAGACTTCAAATATACGGACTGATCAACAGGGCTATAAAAGGACCCAGTGAGAAGGGTCTTATTTTTTCTCTCCCTTTTCAACAGAAATCCTCAAGGAGGAACTTTTATGGACCAATTAGCCTTTGTATTTAAAGCTAGAAAATTCATATCCTCTCACTCACGCAGCCCTCACTAAATGAGACAGTATAATAAACATGGCTTGTCCTTATACTATAGTATCTTTGAAGTCGGTTCAAAGTAAGAGAATCCTAGTGGGAGATTTGACCTATTGTCAGTGCAAGGGTCTCCATTTCATTTTCCTATGATATACAGAGCCTGGCACTTTAGAGCGGATTATGCCCAAAGAAGACCAAGACCTCTATAAACAAAATAGGGTCAAGTAGCAATAAATTTTTAAGGCACAAGTCTAAACATCCTCTCCGCTTTATGTGCACATCCTCAAAACCCATCCCATTCTATTGATTCTCTCATAGACCCAGCTCATCCAATGCATTTCCCATAGTTAAACTTGATACTTTGTAGCTCTCTTTATTGCAATCCGCCTAAGCCGCCTATCCTTCAAGAGCTTGACACCTAGTATCAATATAGGAGTTGTTTGGAGTTACTAGACACAGATGTAAATTGCTCTTTTCTCAGACCCTTCAAAGGTCACAGTAATAACAATAAATGAAAGGGAGATGTCTTTATTTTGGTTAACATCTGAATCTTCACAACTCTCACGATTTGCACCTAAAATATACCTAGAGGAATTAATTGCTAGCGCTGCTGGAACGAAGGGGAAACTCTCCATGTAGTATAATAATAGGTTCCAATTTTAATGCTCCTCCATTGCAAATTTGAGGGATAAATTTCACTCATGTGCAATTTCGAATAGAGTACCCTTCAAAGGTCACAGTAATAACAATAAATGAAAGGGAGATGTCTTTATTTTGGTTAACATCTGAATCTTCACAACTCTCACGATTTGCACCTAAAATTCTACCTAGAAGAATTAATTGCTAGCTCTGCTGGAACGAAGGGGAACCACTCTCCATGTAGTATAATAATAGGTTCCAATTTTAATGCTCCTCCATTGCAAATTTGAGGGATAAATTTCACTCATGTGCAATTTCGAACAGAGTATTAAACTCTAGAGTTCCAGAGTCTTAAAATGCACCTTTTCTCTGGAGAAGTACTGGTAGAATGCTGGTGGAATTTTAGGCAAGCCACCCTCCTACTACTTAAGTAGAAAAGCCTCCATAAACCATAAATTTTTATAGGAGGATCGATTTATGATCCCAAATATTTTGATGCATTGCCCCTATAATATCTTCCTTAGGTTGAGGTATACACGATACTAGATATTTGTGCGTAAAAAAAAACATTTTTTTGATTCCATTTCATTTTCGATATTCATCTAGAGTAGTTGCTGAAGGTCTAGGTTTACATCTCGGGGCTAAAAACGCCAATATTTCACCTCCTCCTCCTCCGCTCCCTTCCTTAAATGCACTTCTCTATTACCTACAGATATACGGGGGGATATTTGCAATAAACCGGAATGCACATTTGGAATTGAAATATAAATTTCAGATTCAGGGGTGGGTTCAAAGTAGTTGGGGGAAGTAGGAGCCATATAAATATTACATATTATATTCCATTTACTTGCCAAAAGAAAGTCTCCCCCACGCCAGAGAACTCTTGAGGAATAGTCCACTTCCTCAGCTTCAACCAGCCGTAAATTGGATTCTGGATCTTCATTGAAAGGGGCTCAAAAATGGAGTTGAAATTCAATTTTCCAGGTTGAAATTGCACCCCTTATAAAGGGGGAATTGGAGGGAGCCGAGATCAGGGCATATGAAAACTCCCATAAGCTTAAGTACAGACAGACGATGCAACGGGTAAAGGTAAGTGAAAAGTTGAATGTGAGTGAAAGAATAAAGAGATTCTATAAAATTCACTTCTACTCCCTTTATTCCTATAAGATCTTTCCCCCATACTTTTTGCGATCCCTTTAACATTTTATATCGGACAATACGCTTCGTAGAGAAGCACTCTTGTCATCTGGAGCCCTGGACAGTTTGGAAATTGGCCCCCGAGTTAAAGGGGGACATTTGAAAGCGAGGATCGACTATAATTTAATGTTTATACTATCTCTAGATCCAAGATGATAGGTTATTGGCTCGTGTGAGTAAAGCTGATCTTGTTAAATGTTCATTGTAAAAGTAGATCGGAAATATAAAATTGAAAGATTTCGGGAAAAAGCTCCACTGGCCATATAGTATCATTACACCATTTAAATAAGACATCACTCTTTTGTTCTTTTTGTGCAGGGTGGGTGATTAACACAATGAATTATGTTTGTTTATTGCATGTCCATTGGAATAGTAATTGTGACCAACCTCTCCCCCCGTTCCTTCTTTAAGTGTTTTTCCTATTGTACAACATGGTGATTTGAGGGGCAGGAAAGGGGCCCTCCTAAAGTCAATTCGTCACGCGAATACGCCCATCCTAAACTAACAGAAAGACGTTTTTTTCTACTACCTAGCAGTTCGCGTCAGACCAAAAGTCAAAGAAATATGAAGAAAAAATATAGAGGCTAATCTCCTCAATGATTAGTCACAAAGAACTGTTAGCATATAACATGTTTCCAAAAAGAAATGCAACAGTTATAATTTGTTTTAATGAATTTGTTCATGCACATTTTTTTTTGCAAAGAATTGCACACTTTATTGAACCGTAAATTGGGTGAAAAAATATGTTCTTGAAATCTGGTTTTGTAGCCAATTTAGAGCAAAAATCGCTCAATTCAATCTAACCAGATGCAAAAAAAAACTTTAATAATCTCAAGGAAATTTGTGGAAATCTTTGTCTTTAAAGTTAAAGGCAATGCATAAATGTTGCTACTCAGGAATGCTCAAGGTACTCTTGGATTTGCATACAAATATATAAAATTTCAGAGAGGTGTCGGGAATAAAATTTATTTGCAAAAACAAAATGACATTTTTCCAAAGCTTTTTTTACATCCTAAGGAATTTGGGGGAAACAGGCTAGAGAATGAGATTTCGCGAGTGAAACATCTGTGAATTTTTTATGGCTTAAATTATTCGGATTTTTATCTCTTTGAGTATTCACACAGGCATAAGGAGAATCGGAGTAAAATGTTGAGGATTCCAATTCACAATTCAAATTTGTTCCTCTATTTTTCTTTTTCCTTACTACTCTCGTACTACTATGAGTAGGTATGCGTAGTTTTATTTTTACACTGATGCATTCCACCATAAGAAGAAGCTAGGGTTAAGCGAGTTAAGAGTTGTGACAAAGGTAGTGCTACTCCGTTTGTTCTTTCCTTGGAGGAATTGAGTCAAATATTATTATTCAAATTTTAAGCTCCAACTCTCACTCTATCTTCTCTCGTATGCAAAGAATCCCCTAAAGAGAATTACTCATCTTTCTCTCTTTCTTTAGTTCCTACTCTTTGTGTTTACTACAACCCCTGCTGCAGATTCACACATGTATTTCTCGAGCCAAGAACTGCCACTACTAAATATAGAATACTGTGAACGGTTTGTGGAGGGGTGCAAAGATAATATATGTTTGATATCACGCGTTTCCGAGCTTCACATTCCCTTATTTTCAGGTCCAGAAACCTCCATGTTCGGCGGAGGGATTCGTTCATTTCGTATTCCTCGGGCGTTTGGTACTGAATCATACCCTCCCCGAAAACGTCCCCTTTTGAAATGATTGTATGCAGGGCGAATGCCCTAACACACCGACAACCTAACTCTTGGTGAGAGTTATTCCCGATGAGGATGAGGGAGAGTAAGATGGAAGAAACCCAAAAACTGGAAGAACAGAGATGGATTGAGAAGGAGATGACTCCCAAAAATGGATAGATTCCGAGAGAGTCAGATGAAAATATTTCCGATATTACTTTTGCTCAGAGTGTACGAGTAATAATAATTCCCGTCGAGACTGGAATGAGATTGAACTTGTTCTTCGACTCTCGCACCCTTCAGTACATAAACACATCTCACCACCCTCCTCTTAACCCTTTCCTCCCTTGCTGACTTAATCAACGTGAACTTTTCTCAATTTGAAGGACCCCAGATGGACTTTTGGGGTTTGTGGAGGTCTTAAAGGTTTATGACTCTTTTGTCCGACTGATTTTACTCAAAAAGGATCGCTCGACGCTAATATGAACCACCATGGGCAGGCCTTCCCATATTGTATTCAGAATGATTCTGGAGGAATAATATATGAGGCTCATACAAGTGCCATGAATATCATAAATTGCTAAAGATATTTTCATCGGTTCGCAGTCTGACTTGAGCTCGATTGGTTATAAATGTAAAACTGCCTTTGACAGACCAAGGTCCATGGGTGGTCATTGAGAATTTTTGTCCGCCTTAAAATTTTTTTGGACAATTAAACTCACATGTCGGGGATTTGAATAAATTTGCGTGAGAATCCTGTGTGCAGAACTTGACATTTATATTATTTGCTGGTCAATTGGCAGAGATGAGCTTCAACTGATCTGTTTTTACAATAGCGACCGTGTGCAATAACACTAAAAAGAAATATCCATTTCACTCAAAGAAGGAACAAGTGAAGAGAAAGAGTCGTATCTGTTAGAGCATATATGGGATTCCACCGTGTGTGCAACAAAGAGCGGCTTTCCCCAATTATAAATCTTTACCTAATCGGCCAAGCTGTACTAAATCTCAAGTACTTAAATCCTTTGTGTGTGTAAAAGGAAGGAAAAGAGCTTGTAGTCTTTATTGCTCTTTTTCAAATTCAAATTCACTCGGAAATCCTTATTCCTTCCCTGACAGTTTGTATCAGCCTACTCCTCACTCATCTCTCTTCCTTTAAGAGTTGAGTATGAGTAGTACAAGTATTGAAAGACCCAACCCAACATGGATACTTTTATTTTACGAGGGCTCTTGAGATTATTTATGCGTATTACTGTCCAAATCCAAACAAAAAATGTACATTTCTTACCGGCTAATGAGTGCGTGGAGGCCGAGGGTGAATGAAGAAGATATGACACTTGTTGTTACAAGATGTACAATTTATACATAAGGAAAAGCTAGTTTGCAAAACTTGTACAAGTCATAATGTGTAAATTGATGTCAAAAAATGATAAGAATTAAGATTCTTTAACATACCCGTATGGCCTTTACAAACTTGATTAGCGACAATGTGGCATTCTCTTTGAAGCTTTGAGCTTTGCTAATTGCCGGTTTATCAGGCGAAACATTTATATCTACAGTTTTACTGCCGATATAAGGATTTATTGGCTGCTCATCGAAATAAAGATAATCTTTTACCAGTGCTTCTGGTTCTTTCTGAGATTAGAGAACACTCCAACAGGAAGGAAATAGGAAATCTATAAAATTGTACGATACTTTATTGCCTTAAAAGAGAAAAGAGTGCTTAAGATTAGAAAAAAAGTTAATTAGGGAGCGCTTTAGATTGGGAGGAACAGGTAGTAGGAGTAGAAGGAAGATTATTTTGAATTATACTCGACTCAGGTGGAATAAATTTAATCATTAAAATAAATAGATTTAGAAAGCTTTTAATTTGATGCACGGATGCACTCCTCCTCATAAGCCCTTAATTAGCTCTGCCCCTAAGGAATATGTGCATGAATTTAAGCTTAAGTAAATCTATTGGAAAAGATTTGGCAAACCAGGTGGAAGATTCTTTGGTGTTTGTTTGTCACCTTTGCTCATTCCCCGATAAGCTCCTGCTAAATCTTTTAAGGGATCCATATTCAAACTTATTTCAAAGCAAAGAATGGATCTGTCAGTCATTGAAACAAAGCCCCAAGGAGCTTAAGGAAACATTATCCTCCATTCATTCTCAATGCAACATATGCCGGGAATGTCTCAAGCTCAAGTAAAATATTACAATTGGAATTCGATTTGTAAGTAGTAGGAATGGGCTATGGGGCAACTTTGGGTGTGAAAATCTATCTTCTTATCTCTAGAAGCTTTGAGTTGGGCACGAAATCTTTCCGATCTTGTATTGTTACAAGAAAAAGGCGAAGGCCGACGGGAGGAAGAAACCCACAAAAGGCTGTTGCAACTCTGAACTTGACCACCGATATTTTCCTCAAATTATATGTATCTGGAACTGGGAAACTTAAGCCGGATTAAGGAGGGAGGGAGCGGGTGAAGAAGGGACATTAAGAGCGAGGGTGTTGGTGCCAAAAAGTTTTTCTAGATCTATTCTTCCGAATTCGAACCTTGGCCCCTTCGCTGTAGAGCAAGTGGTGAGGGGATTCTTTCAAGATATTTCTTTTTTGCCGAAAAAAAATCTTTTGGTCATTTCACTTCTCTCTCACTCCTTAAGCTGGTCCAAACGCAATCTCACCCCAATTCTACGAGTTTCTGGGACACGAGATAGAAAAGTAAATCCCTGGTTAAATGACCATCTTAACTTTTTTCGGCTGCAGTAGTATTATCAACCGGGGTCCGGAGGGAATGAGATTATTTTGATGGGTTTCAAAAAGTGTGATAAATTGTTTCATTGCTTTTCTTTAGCCCAAAAGTTTTTTATACACCCGTTTCGCCTCAAATCACGTTTCTCTCCAGAAAAGAATAAAAGACGCAAAGGGAGCCGAAATTTTTGGACTCGTAGGTAGTATAAAGCAAGCATAATTGCCTATAGGAGTATAATCTCCTGGACATATATTAAGCAAATGAATTGTATTTCATATGAACTAAAGGATTTGAGCCTTTGAGGATTAGCCTTCAAAGTTAACGGATGGGCAGTAGCAGTTAAGAAATTACAGGCTTGCCTCCGAGTGTGAGAAATCTGTCTAAAATGTATCCTTTATGCCTGGATTTTTCTATAATATAGAACCCTATCAGGAAATCAGATCTGGAAATTTGGATAATTTAATGCGGAGGTAATTCATGAGTAATTGAAGGAGGTTTGAGCAATAAGAGCAGGAGGGTAAATTACCCTTTAAAACTCCTCCTCAATTGGTCATTGAACGTCCATCTAGGATAAGAAAGGCATTTAATTATCCTAAGGGGAGACTATCATATTAGATTCCCTCTAATGAGTCTAATGGCATTGAAAGTAGCGATTCACTTTTAAATGGTAAACAAGTTTTCTTTTTTTTGCGATGCATCATTTAGGGATAATACAATAATTAAACGATTTAAATGGAGAGGACACTTTGAATAAAGTGTCACATTTAAGAGCGTTTATATTTCCTTTAATTGGGGAGATTAAGGCCAGCTAATGTTACATTGTGAGAATGTTGTTGATCTTTCCACAGCGTGAGGTTTGGATTAAAAACCGGGTTTGAAGCTCCACCGGTCCAACACTCTCACACTTGCACAATGTCGAATGAAAGTAAATTGTTCGCGTTCATTTCCTCCGAGTTCCTTTATTCCCCATCCCACTAATTCTTTACTATTATTGTAGCCTCCCCGAATATAATAATGCTTTAAGATTGGAATGTTCAGATATGTGTACCATGATACACAGGAAAAGATAATAATGGCAAGGGGAGAGTGGAGGAGGAGGAGGGATCGGAGAAATATAATGTCTTCCTGGGACAAAAGAAGCAGGATAGGAAAAAGCATACACTCATTCATCCGAGCAAAAGTCATAAAAGGCTCCCAACTCATTCTTATTCCTGGTCAGTCGTGTTCCACTAAAGAATTGAGGAGATGAGGAATGTCAGTCCTAGCTCTTAAATAAACTCACATAACTCCCCTCCGGGTCCTTTAAAAAAAAGAAAAAAGCAAATCCGGCCGGACTGCACTAATGGACAGATTCCTTTTTGAGCGGAGCAAAAGGAGAAATGGATGGACCCGACTTAAAAAAACATTTTGCTTTTGTAATCCGAAATATTTGTTATTTAATATCCACCATCTGTAGTACCCTACCTATGCCGTGATGCACACTCTCAAATTTTATTCATACTTTAAAGTTTAAATATCTACCAAACTTGAGACACCAATAATCTATGATTTTATATTAATTTCGATCTTAAAATTGCTTCAAATATTAAACGGAATATCTTATTTGCATATACCCGCATATTATCAGGGTTTCAATTCTTTAAAGCATAAATAATCCTGTGAGAACTAATAAACTGAATGACTGTCAAGAGCTCGAGGGGTTATAAATTCTTCAACGTGTTGTGTAAAACCCTTCATACAGGTATCATTGCTGGCCTGTGAGGGTCTCCTTGAGATAAACTTGAATTGAAATGCGTGCTTGTAAATGTTTCAAAATATTGAGATGTTTTAAGGGCAGTTTAAGATGACACAAACTTGAGAGGA
>JAAZTK010001425.1:0-14146 GCA_036507255.1 Megalothorax incertus
CAGGGATTATCGGAAGAGAAAGAGATGGATAATACAATCCTTCGGATTATCCCCCGCTCAAATCTAATGATTACTGGAGCTCAATCCGAATATTCCGAATCTCTTTCCCCCCAATGACTGGTCGCATCTGACCTTAGGAAATACTCTGTAAATCTATTTATTTGCTCATATGCCTTCAACTTATGGCTACTTACGGCAATGTAATACTTGCTCAGCCCTAGGTTTAGCAAATTTCTAAAAACTCCACAATCTCTGGCATCCCCTATTCATTGCCATTGGATTAAGTTCTAATTTAATAAAAAGAGCCATTAATAGCTGGGAAATACTACATAAAGGAACGTGCGCTGCTCTTTTATTTCTTTATTCGGGTTTCCACATCTAAAGATTTTGGATTTTTTTGGCCCAAAGACTTTGGGCAATCTATGAGATTGAGAGCACAAGATTCAATTTGCCTAATTTATAAGTAGGTGTATTGCTGTACAATACTTGTACATTGTTAACAGCTTTTACATTAGCTGTACAACTCTTTAAGATAAGCCTCCAATTACAATTAGACCTATCGTCTCATCTACTACTACTACTGGGTACTAGGTACTAGGCATAAAGCTAACTTGATATAATCTCCAAAATTAAAAGTCGAGATCCAGCCTTCAGGGTAAGATTTTGAACTATTGCCAACTACTGGAAAACCTACTTGAGTCCTAGCTCAAATTGCCCAAGGATATATAATCTGGTGACACTATTCTAGCTTTATAGATACTCGAACTCAGACTAGAACTTTAATAAAAGGAGAATTAAGGATTAGAGGTTGAATGAAAACACTCTTTTATCCTCCTCCTCTTCT
Source organism: Megalothorax incertus (assembly GCA_036507255.1). NCBI lineage: Eukaryota > Metazoa > Arthropoda > Collembola > Neelipleona > Neelidae > Megalothorax > Megalothorax incertus. The sequence continues at coordinate 845 of JAAZTK010001425.1, forward strand.
TCCCACTCTTTTCAATTACATTTGCTCTAAAGTCTAATCATCTAATGCAACACTTTGAGTGTCAAAGGGCAGATTGATCATTGAATTAATCTCTATTCTCATACTATTTTAATAGATACCTACTCTTTCTATCCATATATATATATTTCAAATAATCTTGTTTCTATCCTATATCCTACAGAGTAGGACCTACTCTATGCGAAAGAGAGGGGAATAAGAGCGAAGGAATTACGATACAATAGTTTGAGGCTTTGAGCCCAAAGCTAGGATTTTAGAACAGTGTTCTAAGAACATGGTCTTTAATGATTAATCTAATAGCCTACTATTTTTAGTATACATTAAATTGATATCATTTGTTACTTGTAAATTGTAAAGTTCCAATTGACCCAATGTGAAATCCAAATTCCAAATCCAAATAACATACCTATTTTGACATATTATTTTGATTAAAAACTAGGACATCGTGCGTTCATCATTCAAAACCAATATACCTGTACATTTGGTTGATGACGTTATGTATTGATATTTACAATTAGGTAATGTAATATATACTAGTTTGGAACTTATCCTCTTAAGCTATAGGAAAATATTATCATCCTTATAAAACATCCTAGCTCGATAAAATCAATTCTTTTCTAGTGTTTAGGTCCTTCCTAAAATTTTATCAGACTGCGTCTGAAGGTATTTTTTCTAGAATCCTAAAACCGTTCTTTAATGATTTATCAATCAATATGTATACCTTTGACGCCAGGATCTGCAGAGTTCGGAATCGATTGATAAAGCTTTGATCAAATCCATTTGGATTATAGCATTTCGATAAAATATCAAAAAGTTATCTCAAATTCCCCAACTAGGCCAATGTTGCTCTCTCGTAGAAATTGTTCGAATCCACTATAGTACGGGCCTATAACACGTGAGATAGCAGTCAATCCCTCTTTGAACATAAAAGGCCAAATATAGGTCTATAAAATAAATCCAAGATTCAATTGAAATTGTGTACATTAAATTAATTTAATTCCTAATTAATTCACATTTCGACCTACCTTTGAAAACAATAAAATTAAATAGAGATAAGGGCTATTGTTTGAACGTACCTACAAGTCTTTGTTTGGCTCCTTTACCGGATGTCAATTCAAAAGGTCATTCCAGGAGAAGGAGGAGGAGGAGGAAAACAGCAACTCCACTAGATAATTAAATTATCTGTGTTTATCAATTAGATATTGATAACAAAAGTCATGTAGAATTTTAGATAAATTATTACAAGGTCCTTGGAAGAAAGTGCTCCTCCCTAAATTTTAAATAGACTGGAAAAAAGGCCAAATGTTCAAAAGTTAAATTAATTAAAACGAGAAGAACCTTTGAAAGTAGCCTTTTGAACGATACAATAAAATTGTAATTGACTTCGACCTACTTGAGGAGTTTAATTAAGAATTTACAATTAATTGGAAGCTCTCTGAACACACGGAAGTTCTCTAATTAAAATTGAATTTAAAAAATATGAAGAAACTATTGAGCAAAATTGACCATGTTCCAACTGGATACTCCCAGGGGAGGTGGGTACTTTATTAAAATTTAATTGTAAAGCTAATTTTAATAAATTTTTTAATCTAGTTGCATCGGAAGGAGTTGGACACTGGGCAAGTACACGGTGCAGGTTGACGAAATTATAGCAGAGGGTGGCTTCGGAGTTGTATTTCTGGCTAGGTCAGGATCGACAAAATATGCCCTCAAAAGAATTATAGTCAATAATGAAGTTGACCTCGCTGTGGCCACGAGAGAGATTCAAATTATGGTAAGATTTCATTGAATTTTGAATTATAATATTTTATTCAATTGTGAAATTGCAGAGCTCGCTGGGTGAACATCCGAATATTCTTGCATGTCTCGACTATCTGATTACTCCACTTGGGGGTGGGTTGACTGAAACCCTTTGTCTGATGCCTTTTTGCCGAGGATCCCTATTGTCTGTACGTGTAATTTACTAATTATCATTAATTAGGATTGATGTGCAGGTAATTAATATACATTTTTTTCCATTATTTGCAGTTACTCAATGAAAAGATGGCTGCAAAAACTCATGTGTCTGAAAAGGAAGCTCTTCAAATTATGGGGGATATCGTGTCAGCAGTAGGGAGATTACATCTATGTGCAACGTATAACACAATTGAGCGATAAAAAAGCAAATATTCTAATTTACATACAATTCTAGGCCTATAATTCATCGAGACCTTAAAATTGAAAACGTGCTTATGGACTTGGAAAGTGGAAAGGTTGTTCTATGTGACTTTGGGTCTGCCACACCAAAGTTTTGGGATCCCTCTGTTCATGGAACGACTGCTACGCAGGAGGATCTTGAAAAATACACGACTCTTGGTAATTTGGATTGGTTAAAAAGTCATTAAATATATTTTAATTGCGATTTTTTATTGTTTTTCAGCCTATAGATCTCCAGAAATGGTAGATCTTTACTCGAATCGAGGTCCTATTACTTGCAAATCCGACATCTGGGCTCTTGGAATCCTTCTCTACAAAATCTGCTATTACACGACACCATTCGGAGATTCTATTCTAGCTATCCAGTCCGCGAACGTGACATTCCCATCAAACTCTCCATTCTCAAATCATATCCATGCTCTAATCCAATATCTACTCACTCCAGATCCTGCTAGCTCGGCCAGATATATTCCAAGTACCTTTGAAAATGAGACTAAAATAAATTGGAATAATTTACAATGAACCCAATTTAATTTCAGGTTGCAGAACTTGTATTTACTTCGTTCTTGGGCTCTCCAAATCCTCTGACAAATGTGAACAACACACCTCCGCCACCCTCGATCGAGACTCTTGTAAATATGATGAATAATATGGCGGTTGTCGCAAAAGCCAAAGCTGAAGAGAAGCATCAATCAAAGTCATCTTCTGTCACCCCTGCGCCTCCACTCGAGACGACAGTCACCCCTCGACAGAGGCCAAAGGGGTCTATTGTTCTTCCAACTGTTTCTGCTGGAGGAGCAGGACTCCTCCCACCTCCGAAAAGCCCGAAACCGATTGATATGGCTCCTCCTCCTCTCCCTCTCCCAGTAGCCGCGATAGCGTCTGGGCATTCAAGTTCTGGCTCCAACTGTTCTGGAGCATCTAGCAATAATGTCAATAATAATAGTAATAGCAATACCAATCAAGCGCCTCTCACAGTTCCTTCTTCTCAGACACAGTTGCCTCCTCCAAATGAAATTGGGCATCGGCGAAATGCATCTGATTCCTCTGCATTTGAAAAGTAGGTTTGGTCAATTTTTTTAAATTAACCTAGAAATAATTTTGGGTGTTTTTTGTAGGGGTCTGGCTTTACCTCCAACGAATGATATTTCTACATGCTGTTCAGCAGAGGCGAATCTTGAACATATATCCTCGTGGAATCCATTTGAGGATGATTCTTTTGTAGATTCCGGTGGAGCAGCATCCTCAAATAATGCAGCAACTACATTCCCACCCGTTGATCCTATTGGAGGGAATGAATTGACTAATCAAATCCATGTCGAGGAAGATGATCCTTTTTCCAGAGCCCCTTTTGGTAAATCTAAAGAGGGAAATTAACCTCTAATTAGAAGAGAATTATTACACTAATCATTCTGCAAGACTAAAACTAATTCAATGAGTATAGATCTGCTTAAAACTTAGACCTAGGATTAGATTGGACTAATCCTAAATTGTAAATAATTAACAAAACTAATTTAGAATTCCTAACTTGCGATACTTGAGAATGTAAAGATGAATAGGAATGCTTTAAAATGAAATTATGAATGTTTTTAATTGATACTGATCTGACGTCATAAGGAATTTCAAATTAACCCTTTAATTTCTATTTTGTCTGTTTTTAAAAAAATTCTTTTGCTTTTTGCTTGATTTAAAAAAACATTTTGATTTTTTTATTTGATTTTGTTCTATTTTTGTTTTGTTTTTTCATTTTTCTTATAGACCATTTCAAGTATCGTCCAATGGGAGTTGATTCTTTTGGTCAGAGGCCCTTTTCGAATCCATTCCTAGAGTTTTCTACGCCTGTTGCATCAGGGCAGCTACCAGTTGATGGAGTGAGCAATTTAAGTTTTGAAGATGAACGACTGAGCCGGAACCGGAATCGGATATTTATTATTAATACGATATATTATGTAAAGGGTTCTATAATAATCGATTGAGCAGATTTTACAGAATACTACTTTATACAGATGGTGCACTAACGATATTGACTTAATTACCTCTCTGTTTAGTTAAAATTATGTTTAATTTGACCAATGCTAATTCCTAATTACCTAATACCAGATTAAGCCTACTTAATTCCTTAAGTTATTCATTATCAATTTATCATCATATCAAGATATCGCTCGTATTGTACATCCATGATTTAAAAAATGTTATTAAACAACATTCCTGCAATGTTTCGCGTGAATGAAATGTTAAAAAACACAGTTCAGTGATTTATTTACAAAAGAAATTTATTTAATAAAGAATTGCAACAAAAATTACAATTTTTTGATGAACTTTTAAATTTACTTTAGACTTTAAGCTCTTTTACAAGAATTCGGTTAAGCTTATGAATCCCTACATCGTCGGGTGACACCCTAGTACCTTGAAAGGGGTACTCTGTAATGTCAATGGTTTTTACCACACGACATCCATTTTTGACTCCAATTTTATAGCTATATTCAGAGGAAGTGTGCACCTAATTTATAAAAGTTCAAATCTTAAGTATGCTCATTTTGCTCTCTAAATATTGATGTATTAAAAAATCGCACAAACCATAAAGATGTCAAATCCTGAGTCCCTGGCCACTTGTTCGCTCCTCCTCCATAATTCTGACGCGACACCCCTCTTTCCATGCGATTCTTCAACACTAAGGCCATCAAGAGTAAATATCCTGTTCCCCGAAAAATTTATATCTAATTTTGGGTTTTCTGATTGTTAGAAAAAAACTATTTTAAAATTATTTAAAAAATACCATTATAGTACATATGACGGAAGAATTCCTCAATCTTTTGGATTTGGGGGTTAGCGTATTCTTCAATTGGCTGAAACTGGCTAACTGGTGAAAGGCTTACGTTGAAGGCGGCTCCAATTATGGTCTCGGATTTGGCGTCAACAGCCATTATGGATAAGCCCTCATATAGAGTTTCAAACGCCATCTGGCTGAAGTATTCCCTTACATCTTTGCATGATAGATCCATCTCTATTTCATTAAAGTTCATCTTTTATAACTTTTTATTATCCTGCAATAATTTATTGAAATTACTCAAAGAACGAGCTATTGGTTCGCGAGGAACAAATTCATTGATGAAAAAATCGACAGCTTCCGTGTATCGTTCCTGAGGAATTATCGAATAGGAAATATTTACTGATGATGCCATGATGCATTTATGTATAAAACTTAAAGGCGGCCAAAAGGCCTTAAATTTAAAAGCATGTAATTTACATGTGTAGTGATTGGGAATGCTTTTATTTTTGATGAATTTGCATAGGGGTTGCTTTAGGAAGTTATAGTTCTTTGTAATTTGAGGGTCAATCTTTCTGCAATTTAATTGGCGAATCGATCGGTTTTGAGCAACACAAACTTTGACATAAATCGCACATTATTTTGTTGTTCTTGATAAATGGAAGCCCAAGAAGATGGTTCAGGAGGAGGAACGGAAGCAAACTTAGAAGGAAGTGAAATAAGGAAAAATGTGTGTATATATCTAATTAATATATTTTTGATGTAACTACCTATAAATAATTCCCAAATTAATATTGGTTTAGGAGAGCAAGGAGACCCTTGGACCTACTACTTTGCAATCACCTTCAAAGGGTCCTTCAAAGGGCCCTTCAAGTACATTTTTTGACTTAGGATTAGTGAAAATGAAATCGAGTATACTCTATATTTTATAGATTTAGAGGATGCTGTGCAAATCCACGAAGAAGAGCCGGATTCACACTGGACTAACAAAAGGGAGTATCTTCTTGTTCTGATGGGTGCCATAATAGACATGTGGAGATTCCCATATCTGGTTAAGAAAAATGGAGGAGGTTCGATTCTTAAAAAAAATGTGCATCAAATTTGATCGACCTTGAAAATTCGGATGTGAAATTTTAGTGGTATTTCTGATCCCATGCACCATATTTCTATTTGTGGCTGGAATCCCCGTGTTTTTCCTCGAATTGGCCCTTGGACAATCAATGCAGAGGGGTGCCATCGGGTCTTGGAGCTCCATCTCTCCTTATCTATCAGGTTCCGAACTTGGCCATTTTGGAAATATAAAATTTGTTTTGAATACCTCGATATTTTAGGGATTGGTATTGCCTCTGGATTCATTTGTGTTTTTATCAACATTTATTACAATAACATATTTGCGTGGAGCATATCCTATTTCATATGGGTATTACCTGGTCCATTAAAAGTTTATTTATTGATTTTAATTACTTTTTTTCGTATAAATTAGTCATTCAGCCCAGTTTTACCGTGGTCTGTGTGTCAAAACCATACTAGTACAAAAACATATCTTTCTTATAACGGGGATTCTCCTCTGGACAATTATTCACAAGCCTCCGAGATGACATCAATTGTGTCACATCCAAAGTTGGAGTGTGAGCTTGCAGGGCCTACGAAATACTATTGGTTTCGGGAGACCCTGGATATTTCGAGTGACATTGGGGACTACGGCTCTTGGAACTGGTTCGTTGCAATCTTCCTGATTGTGGCATGGACCACCGTATATTTGTCTCTGATCCGAGGGCCACAATCTTCAGGGAAAGTGGCTTACTATGCAAGTAATAATTAGAGCTAAATCAAACTTTTTAAACCCAATTAAAATACATTTGGGATTAGCAATTTTTCCGTACGCGGTCCTCCTAATATTTTTCATTGGCGGATTCTTTCTGGGGGAGTTCTCTGAAGGTTTCTACATTCTATTTGCTCCAGATTGGTCAAAATTATTAGATGGAAAAGTCTGGCTTGATGTAAGAAGAAACATCAGTTTCTCACTCCGTTAAAAATTCAATTTATGTTGCAGGCCGGAACTCAGATAGCATTTGCACTATGTCTCGGATATGGCGTTTGTGTTGCTCTCGCTAGTTATCAACCTCGGAGTAATAACCTGCATTTTGAAGCATATCTTCTCCCGATCACTTTGTTTTCTGACCCAAATTATGGTTGCCTGCACCTTCTTTATTATTCTGGGTAATTGGTTCAATATTTTATTTAATAAATTCTGAAACTTTATGCACTAAATTCATATTTCAATTTGCAATGATGTGAATTTGCAGGTTATAAAGGCATCAAAGAGTACAAAGAATGCTTAATAAACCGAAATGACACTGTGAACGCCCTTCTTGACATCGAAGGGTTCCTTACGCCAGACTTTCTGAGCCATGGTTGGTCCCTCAAGTCCATCAACATGCCCGACCACGATCATTTTATTTCAAAGCTCAATGTCTCTTTAATCCATGAAAATGGTTCTGAAATCGATGTCCACATTTGGGGGGATGATAACAATACAGAGCTTATTTATTGCGAGTATTGTGACAAGGAGCAGATTGTCAAAGCCGTAAGACACCCCAGAATTCTTTTAATTTTTATATTATATGTATTTCAAATATGCAGACCGCCTCTGGAAGTGGACTCGTTTTCATCACATTCTGTGAAGCAGTATCACATTTCCCAATTGGGCAAATTTGGTCAATCCTATTCTTCCTCGTTATGATTACCCTCGGGATATGTGCTACTTCCGGTACAGTCGAGGGAATAGTCTCTTGCCTTGTAGACTGCAAATTCAAGGTCAAAAGATGGGCAGTTATCCTTGGGGTCAATATATTCCTCACGATTTTCACAGTGGTCCTATTCTCACCTGGGAATGGCCTGTATATTTTTGCATTTCTCGATGAAGTTAGGATTTTAACTTAATTTGAAAAAAATTTAATGAATAAGCGCGATATTTTTACAGCTTTGTGCAGGTTGGCCACTCCTCTCTGTCTCCCTCGTCGAATGCCTATCAATTTCCTATTATTATGGACTGGAAAAGTAAGGAAATCTTAATTAGCTGAATATATCGTACAGCGTACTATATTGAATTCTTGAATTCAGGTTTAGTCGAGAAATAACCCTAATGACTGGAATTCGTCCAAACTCATATCTACTCATTTGCTGGAAATTCATCTCACCACTTACAATCCTCATTATCCTTTTATTCTCCATCATTTATTCGATGACTGACACGCTAACTTATAAAAGATGGAGAGAGGATCTAGGGAGGAATGAAGATAAGCCCTGGGATAGCAAATATCTTGGGCTTTCCGTTCTGGTTGACCTTCTGATAATTATTTGGATGCCTCTGATGAGCAATTCTTGCGTAGGTTTCATAAAATTCGAATTACTTAAATTTATTTAATGAAGATTGGTGTAGATATTTCAAGATATATCTTTTGAGAGATCCTCCTCCAATCTTTCCTGAGGGAGATCTGATGGTACTACGTCATTATGATCCTGAAAAAGATCGGAGAAATACAAGCTGGCTTCAAAGGGTCCTTATGAAATGGAATTTTAGCTCAATTTGTCCAAAGAAATTGAAACTAAAGAGGAAATCTGATTGGGAGGGTCCTCCTGGGGTCGGCTTGCAACTGGATTCTGAAAATTTTGAGAAATCTGAGACTTAAAATTACTTTCAATCAGAAATTATGGGTTTTCCTAAGCGTGTTTAATTTCGTGTATACGAGAATGTCATCCTCGTAATCGTAAATCTGATTACTCGTACCTATATAATCTTTGTAGATATTAATTATTAATATTATACCGATACAATTTATCAGGAGGGAATTGATCACTATTATGTAAAATGGAATACATTTTTAAGGCCATATTTTTACAAGTTATCTATGAATAGAATTAATTAAAGGATTATCTAGAAGCACATTTATAATATTCTATTTCTGATATCGGCCATTTGGAACAGTCTCAGATTCTGGACCTGAGACTGTTCTAAATTCTAATGGTCGATCGGTGTCGGATATGTAGTATATAAATATTGTACCCTACATATTGTAAAAAGTATGTATTGTATTATATCATACTAGGTTGAGACGGCCCGATCCGGGCCAAAAAGGCTTTTAATCATATCCCCTTTTGCCCTTAAGGTCACTAATGGAGGTTGCAAAAAATTCCCCCCGACGACCCGAATAAATTCGGATGCCCTCACTACTGAATAACCCAAATTTATAGCTTCCCAATGAGATATTACACGTGTAAATATATCAAATTGGAATGAAGTTATTAATTTCCCGGAAAACAGGAAATGACCCCGTAGTTAGGTCAAGGGAATGGATTTTACGGGTTGACAGCCTAAATCCTCTTATACAATAGAACACATCAAGAGCTTTGCAATGGATTTTATCCAATGCAATTAGCTCAAATATTAAGGGAGTTATTCAAAATTCCCCTAAATCCCTTAAATGACCCCCAGGTCAACCGGATGTCAACTTTTTGCAAATAGTATTGCAAAACCAAATACAGAATACTGCTATACTCTATTTATAATTTTGGTTGACCTCGAAAATTGACATTTGGGTCGACATAATTAGCGACAATGTAGAGTCCGCACTTGCAATGAAATTAGCTATTTTGTACGTTTGGGATTCCCTATATGTCCTATAGGCTTATTTGACTCTAGGCCGCGCGTCAAAATTCTTTTCAATTTGAACTCCGTATGCAAATGGGAGCACCAAAGTATTCAAATATATATAAGGATGCGATAGTAGTAGTATAATAGGGAGAATTTTATAAAAATCGGGAATTTTCTGGTGCAGTGAAAGATAGTATAGGTAGCTTATAGATAAGTCGAACTGAAACGCAACCGAACTTGTTCTCGAAGGTCAATTTTTCATATATTAAAACTATATAAAAGGCCCGTGCTACGCACGTGCTTTGGCTCCAATTTGGTCAACCGGATATTAACCACATCCGGTCAAAAGTATAAAAGTATCCCCTCAATCATAGGCCTTCCAATGAGCCTTTTCACAGCTCAAATATTGAGCGAGTTTTTTTAAATTCCCCGAACACCTTTAAATGACCCCATAAAGGTCAAGGGAGTGAACTTTTAGGGTGACCACCTTTGTTATCTTCTAGATCTTGCCAGCAGGTTTCAAATGCGCCTTTACACTTTAAAATAGCTCAAATATTGAGGGAGTCATTCCAAATTACCCGAAAAACCGGAAATGACCCTGTAGAGGTCAAGGGAGTGGACTTACTGGTATGACACCCTATATTATCGTAAAGCCCTTGTCGAGAAGCATCGGATAGTATTTTTTTTGAATTTTCTTAAGTCTACTTTTGTCCAAGTGACCCATGTCAGCTCAACCGGATGTCAACTTTTTGAACATTTCTTTACGTTAAAACCTAAGTTAGACTTCGGGATGAAGTTTGTGACTATTTTCGTGAATTTATGACCAATAATGAGTGAGGAGATAGTAATCTAACATACAAACATAGATCTAAGTAAAATAGCTACTTGGATATTAGGAGGTGTATATAACAAATATTCTTTGACTGGGGTGGCCAGTGGCCACCGCAAAGTAAGAAAATTATGCCAAGAGCCAGGATAAAAAATTCCCAGGTCAAAGTCGAGATAAAGAGCAAACGTTTGCGTATAATATCAACGTTTGCATGCAATTTTTGGAAACAAGTTTAAATAATGCCAAAAGTGCGGTAAAAGCAATACTTAAAATTCGTTTTGTACGGTCAGTTTTTGTCCCGTTTCCCTTTCATTTTCGGACAACCCCTGAACACTTGGAGGTCACTCCTCATCACCATTTGACACTCTCGTCCATTGTCAACATTTTGCTGTCAAATTCTTCGCATTTGTATCGAATTTAAAGGTAACAAATTGATTTTTTAAAAAAGCATTTGAAAAAGGATCCAATTATTTTTAGCATGCGCATGGCTCAATTTAAAATGAATGACCTTTAACTTTTGGATTGCCTTGAGAAGATTTTTATTAATTTAAACACTCTCCTGACAAAAATCAAAATGTCTCTCTCAAAACCAGCTTCCGACCGTGTCTTGTTTAATGAAGATGTAAGACTGGACATTTTACTTTAATAAAAGAACTTGGTTTATCATTAAAATATTATTAATTGTCATTTCATTCATTCCCACAGTACCTGGACATAATTCTTCCCTATCTCTCAACCGCCGATCTCAAGAGTGTCCGCCTTGTAACTCCATTCTGGAACAAAATCGCCACCAAATTCCTTGGCCGAAAATCTTTAAAACCTCTCCGTTTTTTCGACATCAATCTCGGAGATTGGATGTCCCTGAAGGAAGAGATTAAAGCTTCCCGGAAGCCTAAAAAAGATCCTAGGATTAAACTCTTCCAAAGATTTGAACTGACTTGGCATGTTAATATGTTGGTTTACTACAATTTAATGAGACCATTCAAACCTTCCCAAATCGTCATTAAAGGAAAAGATGTCTATCCAGGGCGTTACTCACTGACTTCCTTTCTGACTCTATTTCTGGACAGTCTCACGAATCTCACACTCAAAATCTATTGGGATATTTTAATTCAAGATTACACCTTTATGGGTAACTTTGCTCAGCTTCAAAAGATGAGGTTGAAGGTACTTCACCTTGAAATATTCAAGGATGAACAAAGGTTTTATGAAACTATATATATATACTCAGCGTCTCCCATCATCAATAATTTGAATAATCTTCTCACAAATCAAGCTCCAACTCTTGAAGAACTTGACCTCAAGATTGAATGCAATGTTTGGATAATAGATTCAAAAATTCAGCTTCCAATCTTCCCCCGAATTACATCTTTTACTCTGGCCCTAAGATTAGGAAACACTTATCAAAATAAGAAAAAAAGAAATAAGATAAAATAAGATCCTCTGAACAATTTCCAACCATTCAACTTTTCCGAAAAATTCCCAAAACTCGATCACCTCCATCTCATAATTATAAAACCACAGTTTCAAATAATAGCTAGTGTTATGATAATGGAGCGTATTACCTATGAGGAGTTAGGCCAAAGGGAGGACGATCCACTTGAACTGACCAAAGGTCATCCTTTGACCAAATTAAATATAAACTTCCCTAAGCACTTGTTCTCTATTCCGTTAAATGAATACTTTAATAAACTGTGGATCAGTTTCCCCTTCGTCGAGGAATTCACTGCTAAAGGTTTACGAATGGATGGGGCAGGGATCCTTTGGGTGGACACCTTGAGGAAACTGGACATCTCTGGATATTCATCAACTTTTAATTTGGTCCATCTGAAAAGTATGTTATTAACCTATTATAAAATATTATTATAATACTATTGTAATTTATAATGTTTGATAATGCACTTTTAGACATTGAGACTTTGCACTACACCTTAGAATATGGCAAGGGCGTTGTAGATGTCAATGGACTCATCAACATGCTTATGGAGCACTATCAGGGACTTCCTCATCTCAAGAAATTTCGTATTTCAGGCTATAAAGTAATTATCACTTTAAAATGAATTCCAAATCTAAATTAATTATTTAAAAATTACAATTAGATTACAGTCGAACAAAAGAACCAGATCCAAGAGGCGCTTCCTGCTCAATTTCGGGAAATTCTTACAATAGAGCGCAAAAAGCGCAAAGGCAGAAGAGAATGATACCGATTAATTAACTTGATCATTCCAACCTTCAATATTTATATGATTTAATTACAATTTATTCTAGTTATTCTGTACATATATTTGTATAACTTTCAGATTGTAGGTACTATTGTAATGTACTACAATTCTTGAGACACGTCTAATCAAATCATTCTCTCTGACATATTATTTTTCAAATAAAAAATTAAAATTAAAGATTTTATTGGTCATTTATTTAGAATAGACTCGATTTCCATTAATTAATTATTTTGTGTCAATTTAACCATTTAAGAAAGTCACAGCTTGAGTTTATACTCTGTCAAAAGTGTGGCAAAAGCAATACATTTAAATTTCATTTTGTCTCGTCAATATTTGTCCAATGTTCCCCTCATTTTTGGACACTCCCTGAATACTTGGAGGTCACTTCTCATCACCCTCTGACGCCCTGGTCCATTGTCAACATTTTAATATCAAATTCTTGGTATTTGCACCGGATTTAAAGATAAAACATTTGATTATTTAAAAGCAGTTTTAAAGATCAAAAACAGAGTAATGGGGATCGTCTATATTTGCCCCATATTCTCTGACCGCGCGGTCTCTGACGGCCGCCGGCTCGATTAACCTGTATATGAATTCTATACACGTTTGTATTTTT
>JAAZTK010001426.1:0-14130 GCA_036507255.1 Megalothorax incertus
AAGTACCCTTACCTAACCGTACGGCGTACCGATTCTTATACACACAGTTCCCGTATGGGTGGAAACCGTCCTGGGGTGACCGTAACTATCTATTCCAAAGCCCAGTCTTTATAGGGTTAAGATAATATAAGTATTAATTTATACAGAATATTACAAAGCTAAGGTTAATTATATGTTTTTTATAATTCCATACAATTTTTAGAGAACAAGTACAATATTATCAGCTTACCCCTTAATTTTGACCTAAGGTCATATCCTGAAAGTATATTAGCTAAAGTATCTTTCATGAAACTTTCGGAATTTAAAAAAATTAGGAAGTATTTTAAGTTAACATTTTTACAATATAAGTATTTTCACTACTTACTTCATTTTATATACAATATTATTTGCAATAAAATATTGCAATATACTAATCAATAAGTATAAGCTATATTTATTATACATATCATATACATATGAAATGACTAATTAGATTAACAGTCTAGATTATTTTTTGTATGAAATATTAGTATTATATAACGTTCTGACTTAAAACTTTATTTATAAATAAACCTAAATTTTATTATTTGCTTTATTTTTTGACCATGATATAAAGTGCAAAGGTATTTGAGGTGACAAATAGAATAATGTTAAGGAAAGTAGTGAATTTGATGCAGTAAAATGATAGGAAATGAAGTCCGAAATATCGGAAGGATTTCAGTTCCCTCTTGTGGCCAATCCACAGATTCGTGGACCTATCCCGAATGATGTCCAGAATTTCCGAGGATAGAGATCGGATTTTTGAAGCTTGGTAGAAAAATATAAAAAACAAACAAATGGTAATAATCGAGACCATAGGAAAAATTAAATAAACAATCAATGATATTTTTCCATAAAGCAGAATACAACACATGTTGAAGACAATAAGTACAGTGCCCGAAATCACTACATAACCTGAAATTATACATGTTCCAAAATCAGAATTGAAATTAACGTTTATCAATCTGAGCGTTTTCCAAATTTGCAGACAATTTCGATAGTCATTTTGACATTGGATTTCAATCGCCAATTTTCTATATTTTAATCAATATTTTAAATTGAACTGGAAATACAGAATAAACGACTTACTTGAGTGAATTCAGGGATTTGTTAGTGCATATTAGATATATCTCCATGAATAGGACATAATACATTCCCGCAACACATGAGAAAGAAAAACAAAGGGATTGATAAATTCCGAGGCAAAAAATTAGTAGAAAATTTTCATCAATATATTTAAAATAGAAATAATAATAATTTGGAGAATCAGGGAATATAAAATAAATTATTGGATAAAATATCGACAACCAAATCAGGGCAAACCTTAATGTTTTTGCCATTATTTCCAGGATATCAAAATTGTTTGAATTTTCTAAAAAAAATTTGATTACATAAATGATAGCATATAAACAATATTAGCTATACAATACAATATATGTATATCTATATCATAATTATGATAAAAATATGAATTAGGAAAAAATTACATACCTTTTTCTGAGGATGAATCTTCAATATTTTTCATCTCATTAAATAGTTGAAGAATATTTTTATAAAATTTACGCATATGTACAAGAATATGAAGTTGGCAAATTGGAGTAATTGCAAACATTATTAAATAAGGATTGGAGAATATTTTTGCCCCATGTAAAATTATTTGTATCAAATTATAAATGCAAAAAATAATCGAATGAAGACAAAAATGACGCCATATTTTTATAGAACTTTCTGGAATCAATTCAAGATTTCCCGATGAATTTATTACAAATGGCAAAAGTTTATATTTGCAAGTAAATTTAAGAAATTTTTGAAAAAATGCTAGGAATTTTTTGCTTACCATTTTTTCGAGTAATATTCAACAAGCAAATATTCAAGTTATTTTATACCGTCCAATATATTGTATTAATGTTAACTAAAAAAGGAAGGGTGGCGAAACATTAATTATAGTGTGCCAGGTGATTTATACAATAATTTAATTTTATACTATATGTAAATTACCTTTAGCTAGGTACATAATGATATTATAAACTCAGGTTTAAATTGTCCAATTTAATTCCAAATAAATCCATTTTATAAATTAACTTAATTTACTTTTAAATAAAGCATTTAAATTTTAAATTGCAATGCTAGCTAAATTTTAAAATTGACATCGCCTTGAATTGTGAAAGATCGATATTTAAAATATCCTTTAAATTATACTTATCCCCCTTCTTATAATACATATAATGAATTGAAGATTGTCTTCAATTATATATTATAGTTTTACAATATAATCTATTTATTTTATATTAGTATATCGCACAATCATCAAGTATCGTAGAAAATAAAGTTGCCCAACGGCAGAAATGGTTTCTAAAATTTCGGTCAAAATTTCCTCCTTTTTCTTTATATGGATAAATCCGGAGGAAGTCATCAGGAATAATTAGCAAACTTACTTTCTTGCAATCTTACAAATATCTAATTTTACCAATATATTAGTATTTTAAAAATAATTTTTACAATTGAATGTTTTAAAAAAGCTAGCATTTTTTCAAATATTTTATCCAATAATACTCCCTCGATGCTGTCCAAGCGTGTCAGCAATGCTCCCTCTATATCTATTCGGGCTGAGGTATGTTGAAACACTTTCTCTTCGATATCCTAAATTTCATTATATTTACTCGTATTAAAAAAATTCAGCAAAAGAATCATATTTTAATACCTTTTGCAATTAAAACTTTAGCCAATTCTTGATAATCCAATTTATCAGGATCCGTGTCAAGTTGACGCACACTTTCATATATATTAATGCCTAATTCCGCAGCATCAAGGCCTGCCAGCTCTGTTTCTTCATCAGCTCGAAGTTTAAGTCCAGGAAGTCGGTTTATAATCCAAAGAATTATAAATGACACCACAAATGACCAGATCATGCCTAAAATGAATTATTATTTTTATTTAATGTAAAAAAATATTATTCGAACCCGCAAATGTGTCAATTAATTGATGAACCATTTGCATCCAATGGCTGAAATTTTGGATATTTTTATAAGATTTCAAGCGATTTTGATTTAAAATATTAGAATTTCAAATAAATTATTTTTACCCATCAACCCAGCCACCTTCAATATGCGTTACACCATCTAAAGCAGCGATATCCTTTGATGCAAATATTCTGGAACAGATTTTAAAAAATATATTCAATATATAATGTTTTTTAATTTATTCTTAAACTACCCAGTCAATAAATTTCCAACAACAGCCCCTAATCCGTGAATTGTCCTATTTTAGAAAGAATTATATTTTAAGATATCCCAATGATGTTAAAAATTTTAAGAATTACGAAACATCCAAAGCGTCATCATAATTCAATTTATTTTTAAAATCCTGGAATTTAAAAAAATTAATTAGTACAATATTTCTTGCTTGTTCAAATTTTAAAAATGAAACCATTGCAAAATTGCAAACAAGTGGGCCGACAATTCCAAAAACAAGAGTGGAAGATGGTGAAACATATCCTATTTAATATATTTTGAATAAAATATGAATTTCATTTTAAATAAAATTAATTTATTGTATTTTGATATGCTACTCTCAGTACCTGAAGCGGGTGTAATTGTTACTAAACCGCAGACAGCTCCTGGAAATTTTGAATATTTATAAAAAATAGATATCTATCCTCCAGAAATACTAGAATATTGAATCCTTTACCTGCACAAAATCCAAGTGCTGAGAGCTTTTATAAAAATAAATATAGACATGAAATATGTAATGAAAAAAATTAATTAGAGATTACCTTCTTCTCGTGACGATAATCTAGAATTGACCAAGTTAGACCACCAACCGCGGCAGCCAAATTTGTAACAGTAAAAACCATTACCGATTTTGTATTTGATGCATATCCAGATCCTGAGATGATTTTGTATTTAAAAGATATATTTTGCTTATAATTTTGATACAAAAAATTAAGCAAAATTCAACCTGCATTAGCTATCAACCAACCAAACCTTTATATTTATAAAATAAAGTAAATAAATTTTAAAAAGATACTTTTTTGCTGAATTGGTGGTGCATTTGAATTTATTATTTACCAAATGAAACAAGTTCCAAGAACCACGTTAGACCTAAAGAATTTTAAAAATCTTATAAAATCCTTTTTAAAAGATCTTATTTACATATTGGGAGGAGCGGATTCAACGCGATAATGCTTTCTTTTTCCTAAAAATATAGTTTTTCATTATCTTATTTGCTTTTTTGCTTAGTTTTAAAAATTATTCACCCAAAATAATTGCAAAAGCTACAGACGCGGATCCAGCACTTATATGAATTGGTGTCCTATTAATTATCACAATAAATATTTTAAAAAATCCAAATATATAAAATTCAATCAAACCCTCCGCCAAAATCCAATCCTCCAAGTTGATAAATCCAACCATTTGGATTCCAACTCCAATACTTTTGTAAAATATTATATTATTATATTAAAATTCTGTAATTGCTTAAAGTTAATATTTTTACGGCAATAAAATCGTAGACAAATGTAGTCCAGAAAAATATAAATATTAATGTAGGAATGAAGCGACTTCTTTCCGCAGATGCACCTAAATGATTTTGGTTATTTTTAAATTAATTCAAATTAAATAATTTAATTTTACCAATGATTAGGCAAGGCGTAATAACCGCAAATAACATCATAAATCCAGAATAAAGAAGAGCTGGAATTTGTCCAGCTCCTTCATGGGGTTCATCAATAACTCTGAAATTAGATACATTAACTCAATATTAATTAAATGATGTAATAAACATACCCTTTTAGAAATGCATGATCAAAATTGCCAATGAAAAAATTTCCATTTCCGCATGTTATTGAATATCCAAAAAGATACCACTGATTTAATTAAAAATTTTAATCAAAATTATTTAAATATTTGAATTTAATTTTACTTGAATCGAAACAATTGACAAAGACCATAAGCAAAGCATTAAGAGTGATAGGGAAGATGATTTTTTGGCCATTCCTTTTATGCAAAATTATTTATCAATATTTATTTTTTTAATTCTTAAAAAAACCTGAATAAAAATATCCAATTCCGGGAACCTAAAATCATATTTTTTAAATGAACTCTAGACTTAATTTTAAGCTAGATTTCTAACCATAATAATTAGGATTGCGCATGAGATTAGCATGAAAGCAATATCTCCTCGATCATGATTAATCAGGGTTGGGAAATGATGTCCATTATCCAAATTTGATTCATTTCCGAGTAGATTCGGCGTTCTTTCCGCTCCATCAAGAATAATTGCATCACTCAAAGAGTCATCAATATCCTTTAAAAAAATCTATTTAAAAAAAATTAATTGATTATTTTAGAAATACCGTTTTATTTCCCAAAAAATCCCCGGCAGATGAATTAAAAATGCTCATTTTGGTCCAATTTGATTCAAAAATTTTTAATTTACAATTTTTTTTATAAATCCAAATTCCAACTTTTAATATATTATTATATAATCCAGAATGCTTCGATATAGTTCGTTGGAAGAATTGGTTCAGATTGGCGGAGGAAAAAGGGTGTGGGAATTCGATTGTTGCCTTACTTTGCAGGGTTAATTATCATCATTACGATAATAGGTTCATCTCGTAAACAATTTATTGTGGATATACTAGGTAGATAATATTGTTCATAAGTATTGGTATTACACAGACGAGTAATTTATGGCTAAAAATATTATATAATATTTTCAAATCATTCAAACTTTCGTTTATTAAAATTTAAATCAATGCCCTTACTCAATTCCTATTGCCTTTTAAAGTTTTAATTAACACTTTTGTTTGGAATAAATCGGAATTGTTTAACGCCACTCTGTAAAATATATTAACATTTAAATTAAACTAAAAAATACATAAATTCAATTCGTGGAGTAGTAAATTCTATTGTAGTATATACCCAACCTATTATTAGTATTAAATCCATTTCATATTTGTGTGTACTTATGTAGGATTAAATATATTGTATTGTAGTACTTACAATATTTCAATAAATAATATGTACTATGTATGATTATGTTTCATTAATATTGTTTAATTTATTGAACCCTATGAGGAAACCACCTCTGGGTTGGATTAAGATGATGGCAATTTCCCTCAACATTTGATGCCCTAAAAAATTGGTTTATTTATCATTGTATTTTAATATAAAATTAAATAAATTCCACCTTCCAGATTGCAAACATTTTCCAGATTTCTCTCCTTTAAATTGATATTTCCCATGTCCTACATAAGTAATTGTCCAAAGTTGACCGAGGGGTTCCCCGCCAGGGAGGGATGTCACGGCCCAAAGTTGAGGGGTGGTCTGGGTCAGCCTCCAAAGGTTCTCATTTCTTCCTCCTGATTGCTGGGAACTTTTTCCGAGGACATTTCCTTTGACCAAATACTGATAATAATAAAAAATCTTGATTTAATTAGCTCTATTTTAATATAGAATTATCTAGAATTATGTATGGCCAAATTAAAATAGAATTTTTGTATAAGCTTATATACTTACGGATCCATCGTTCTGGTTCTCGAATTTATATACCCCTTCATGTACCAGTGGCGTAGGCGTAATCCTTTGCCCAAGATTGAATGGAATTAAATTTATTAAACTCAAAAATATGAGAAATTTAATCATTTTTATTGAATTTATTAGATTTATTAGCAAGCAAATGATTTTAAATGAAAGCAAATTAGTGAATGAAGAGATCTAATTAAAATTTGGGTCATCTCGTCAAGTAGAATGACCTTGCTCTGTAAATTATAGAGTGTATGATTAAGAGAAAGGTAGTAATTCTACGCATCTTGAAGTCATTTGAATTAATTAGTATTGTGCCAAATTGACAGGATGCCAATTATTGTATTGCATTATATTTGCAAAATTTATGATATATTTATAAATTCCTTTGAATTCTATTTTCAAGCAGAATTGTCAAATGCAGTTTTATTATTATTTCTGATAATTAATGTAATATATTACTATTATCTTATTATTTTATATTGAATTGAATTTTTTTAGTAAATAGTAGCTAGTTGGAATATATTGCTAAACTAGATCTGCATTCGGATAATATTCGGATAATTAATTTTGTCGTATTCAATCTTGAGCAATTGGCGCTGGACAATCCACATTATTTATCGTATTTCCCTTAAAGAGAGTTTCTCGGATGCTTAAGAACTCGAAATCCTTATTCATGCACTCAATTTCTTCAGTTTCATCCATGATTATATTATCAATCACCTATTTTTAAAAAATTAAAAATTAAAATTTTAATTTGTATGTAACTTTTTTATTAAAAATAATAATAAAATAGTTTATAGGTACCTGGAGGTCGTCAATAAATCCAGAATCAAATGTCCAAAAGACCATACCGAAAGTAGTAAGAGCTTGAGGTTCTCTCGCTTTGGGATCTTGTATTAAATTCTTCTCAATTACAATATGTTTCATTCTTTTTGCTGCATAAAGCCTTGAAAATATTAAAAGATATAAATTATGTACTACATTATATTCATACAATCCGTATATCATAAATAATATATACCTACTTCATTGATATATTTTTTCAAAAATAAATACCTAATTGCGACTTCCTCCGGGTTGCTTTCATGTTTTTCTCTAGGTGAGTTTTCAACAGTGTTTCGGGATATACTGATATTTACCAAATCCCCGGAACTGTACCACAAATTTGACAATTGGATTCCCGACCTATTGTAGTATACGTAAGTATCAATATCGGTAGCTACTTAAATAGTATTTAAAGATCATGTTTCATATTTTTTTGTACCAGAATGTGTCAAAAATAAGATTCTCTACAACTTGAACATCCTGGGCAGTATCTAAACTAATTCCCCACCTCTCCGTTCCGTTAATCACATTTCCAAAAATCTCAACATTTTTCGACGGTTTTTCACTCCCTCGTTCATCCCTCCAATCCGGTCCAATCTAATCAGTATTAATATTGTATAATATCCAGGAATATCATAAAAATGATTAAAATTTACGCTAATCGCATCTCGTTTTATATCCAAAAGAAGGTTATCTAAAATACGGACATTGGTCGAGGACTCTATATGAATTCCATTATGAAATGACTCGCTAATGGAATTATGTTGAACCAAGATATCATTGGATTTGTATATAAAAATCCCAAGATTAGCCGTTTTGGAAATGAAAGTTTGTTGTATTTGGATATTTGAAGAATTATCAATAAAGATGCCAGCGGCTTCTGAGAACCAAATAACAGAGCGGGAATCAGGGACATTGAATTTGAAGTCCGAAATTCGGATCCCTTCAGAATCTCTGATTATCATTGCGGAATTTGATGCATTTCGAGCTACAATCCTTGCGCCTGGACCCTCGCTATTGATGCTAATATTCTTCCTCCCGATAATTTCTATATTCCCACTTGTTGAGCATATGCCATTTTCTGGCAGGTCCAAAATATCCCCTAATTTTAGTGAAAAATTAGTTGGATATCAAGATTTTAATTAATTTGTCAAGATTTTGATTAATTTGAAATTTTGAATCTTACCCTCGGCGAGTCCACGAATCGCAGCATTTAGCGTCTGGGTATCATCGCTTTTTCCATCGCATTTCACGCCTACATTGCGGGCTGGAATTCTCTCGCCAAAAATTGCCCAAATACAAAAAATTGCAAAGATTATTATACGGATAAACATATTTAATTTTCCAAAATTGATTCCGGAGAATTAAAGTGCTTTTATAGTCTGACTTACCTCTGAAAGCGTCCCCTATATATAGATATGTATGGTTCCACGTCGAGTGCACGTGCTAATTTTTAATCACCATATGGCCATGTTTCAGGCATGTATTGGTTATTAACTTATTAGTTATTACATATTCGAATCTTAAATTAGCAAGAATAATGTTATATTTTTCCAATAAAAGATTCAATAAATTGCTATATGTGGTTAATTTTTATTACAAGCAAATTATCATAAAAATTCCTAATTAATAATATGATGTTTATTTTATCGATATACAATTTAGGTTTATATAAAATAATTAATTTATATTTTTTGTAAGATTTTGATAGAATTCAATATAAGTAAATTGCTATATAGAAATCTGTAAGTATTGTATATCGTGTACCTATTTTTTGCAGAGAATTTTGCATTATACGTGTACTTCAGATTTTATTCTGATAGAAAAAATCTATAAATCTGATATGCTAAAAAGATAATATTGCCTCTAAATTTATAATTTATTCATCGAACAAAAAGTTCAAGTGCCTCGTGGCTGCCCCTCCCAAGTCATGTGTGTAATTTATATATTAATAGGATATATCATTTTACAATAAGAACATAAATCCTTAAATCAATAAAAAATGATATATGATCGATCATCGCAAATGTAGATTTGCATTAAATTATTAATATCTTTAAAAAATTAATTACATCATATAGCAATGTATTATAATATTTAAAAGAATTCGAGCTAAAAAAATATATTTATTCTACCTGGTTATGTGAATTTAAAAAAATAATTTTACTGATATACAATCGAAATCAATAAATTCAAAACTTAAAATTGAATAGCTACCCAATTTTACGATTAAAAAATCCACTTTACCCAAATATATTCAAATTTTTTTTTTAAAAAAATATGATTACCACAAAACATTATATTATAAAACTTTTAAAAATAATTCAGAATAGCCCATATTTTAAGGATTTTAAGGGGATAATTGTTAAATTAACAAGTCCAAATATTGTAATAAATATAGTTGTAAAATTTTTAATAATTTCAGAGAAACTTCGTATCATTCCAGTCCGAATTGAGCGAAATGTTTCAAAATTTCAGATTGATAAACCAAAAAATCACAATTCAAAAATCCCCAAGAATTTTATAGCAATTTCGATACATTTCTTCTATACAATATTTCGAATTTTGCGAATTAGAGATAATTATAAATTAAATGGAATTTCACCTGAATTAAAATTTCATCTTTTATACATTTCCATTTCGATTAATATCCTTCAAATGCAATTTTATCTCTGGAAAAATTTTGATGAATTTTTGTTTGTTCATAAACAAATTCGACTAATTTTGGATCGGAAAAAATGTAATTTTTTATTTACAAAAAAAATCTAATTAAAAAATAATTTTTTCAGGGTTCCAAAAACCAAAAACTTGCTGGGATGTCATAATTTATCGCTTATTCCTACTTTTTTTATTTTTGGATATAAATTTTGCAAAATTTGTTCTTTCTGGATATTTTTTTATGAATTATCAACTCCCAAATTACATTTTTAATGCATATCCAGAATTTTTGCAAAGTTTGGGAACACTTTTCTTAACTAGCATATTTGAATACTATGCTGTTAGTATAATAGTTGATAATTGCTCACTCGTTTTAACTCTAATTATCGAATATATGGTATTCCAAGATTTTTGTTTGACTCATATTTCTCAAAAATCTACAAATATGCCCCTAAATACACGTATCAAAATATATAGGACCCTAAATATTATGAATACAATTTGTAACTCGAATATTTCACATTTAATATTTCAATTCCAATGGATTTTAACAATTAGCGGTGTTACAGCAATATTTGCACTTTTAAATCTTCGAGATCAGACCTCGTGGATCATTTACATTTTTATATATTTTGGTTGCAATGTTATAGTTGCTTTATATATAGTCCTATTTTTTACAAGCTATGCAAATCTCCTTAAAAAATCAAGGAAATTTGTTAAATTCGCACATTTCCAGAATAATGTTCCTAAAAATTTAAAACTTTCTATCAAAGCAATCAAACCATTTGGCCTGGAATTTGGACCAGCAGGGCTAATTGATTACTCCATAATCCAATTTATATTTGAACTAATTATAAGCAATTATCTATCACTTTCTGATATTGCAAACACAGAAAGTACGACAGGAATTAGTATTATAAGGTTCTAATTATCACATTAAATATAATTATCATATTAAATATTGAGTAATTAATAATTATAGAAAATATAAAAAATATAAAAATATAAAATATAAAAAAATATAAAAAAATATTCAAATAAAATGTTTGGTTAAAGAGTAATTTCTGATGTTTTTTTGCAAAGCTTGGTTGAGATTTGGTGAAATATGCCTAAAATGAAATCTGTTGGCCTATTTTTATTGGTATTGTATAAATATAGGTCTCATATTAAATATTTAATCAGGGATTCATTGCTTCGGCAAAACTGAGATAATTACTAATCATAAATTCATTAAGGAAAAGTATAAGTTCAAATTTAATGATTTCAAATGATCCAAACTTGATGCCAAATCCTCTCAAAGATTTGACATTTTTTAAAGCTTCTTCTTTTGCAATATTATTTTCAAATTTATCTGCAAGGATTTGCAATGATAAATCATTTGTAAAATTTGTAGAGCTTTGAAAAATGATAGAATAAAACAAATAAAATATTATCGAGTAAAGGTATGAACCAACGGCTGCATTTGGGAATAAAATATAAATATAAAATTGGATATCATTTTGGAAATGAATGGCAAAATAGATTGAGATGACTGATATGATTACAATTACAATTTGTGTTGAAAATAGGACGTGAGATATAATTGAATCGAAGATTTGATTGATGATTTGCAGGGAACGGTAAACTTTGATTTTTCCTGATAAGGTTAAATTTGATGTATTCCTAAAAATTTAAAATAATATAATTTTTACAATATTTAAAAAATTAAATCAAACCTCAAATAATTCAGAATTACAATATCCGAAAAGAATTTCTCCATTTCAAACATTGCTGTGAGTATTAGAGTATCAAATATTGATGAAACTGAATACATTTCGAGAATATAAAAAAATACAAATAAAATTTGATAATCTTGAAGTGATTTTGGCAAATTTCCAAAAAGAAATACAGGAATTTGCGGGTTAAAAACAAAATAGAGTGGCATCACAAGCCTTCCAATTAAAAAATACGGACAAAGAAATATATAAAAGATTTGAGGTGGCCAGAATTGCCACCAGAGCTTTAATTTATCATTTTGATTCGCAATTATTCGATTGATTTGCTGATGGACATAAATAAATTCCGAGATATTGGGAATTAAACTTATTTGGTCGCAAAGGCCTAGGAATCCAGAAAGAACATAAAATAAATGTATAGCAAAATGTGTTGAAATGTTGTAAATATCAAATGCGGATTTTAAAGTAAATAGACGGTTGATAGTGTAAAGGAATAAATAAATGAAGCTGAAATAGCCGATGAAATATGAGACTCGACTGGGAGAGAGGTTTATTAAAATATGATTTTTATTTCCGGTTTTGGGACGTTGGATTTTGATGGATGGAAACCAGGCATAACTTCCAATTTGGATGGATATTTTTAAAAGGGTACATGTCAGGGTCTCGAGTTTATTCTGGAAGATTTGCATCCAAAATGTCTTGGAATTATTCCTTTCGTCCATTTTAAAATTGGGCTTTTGGGACTAGAGAGTACAGAATTAAAAGTGCATAGAAGGTTATTGGGTATTTTTAAGTTTAAACTTTTATAAGTAATGCCTTTAAGATGTTCATGTAATTTATTCCAATCTATATTTTTCAAACATTATTTTTGTGGATCTTTAAGCTGTATTTTAATCAAAATGAATGATTTTTTTATCCAATGTAATTTGAAATGTTTGTTTCACGCCCTGACATACTGACTTCTATATGGAGTTTAATGGGTTTTTGATATATAAAAGAATTACTCCATTTTATAATAAAAAATTAACGAGTTATCTTACATCCCGAAGTAATGTATTTTATCTAATCTTATTATTATTTTAGATCCTTATTAATTCTTAAGAGAGCTTAGTCAAATGTTCCATAATACTAATAAATAATAATACATACCATATAATAATAACTCTCGCAATAGTTAACCTACTTGCAATGGAGAAATATCATTGAAAAGCTCAAGGCTATTCAAAATAATTAAGCAATCTACAATACTAATCGATAACTTGTATATTATTTATCCTCATTTATTTTTGACACCCCATGTCCTAAAATTTTTATTCATTTTATTCTTGATTGTTTTGTAATAAAGTGATACGATACATTAAATCCAATTCAATACATTATTCACACGTAAGTTTAAACTTACACGTATTATCTTTTCAATTATTAATTTTGAGAATTTTAATTTATTGTATATATTTTATTTATTTATTTTATTGAATTTATTCGAATAGATAATTAATGTAATTGTGATTTATTTTTGTTAGTTTTTATATAATTTTACTATATTTTATATAAATTTTTTTAATAGAACAAGAATCTTTATTTTTGATAAAGCTAATCTATATCGTAGTACTTATTAAAATATATTTAATTAATTATTAATAATTTCATGTTTATTTTTCATTTTTTTTGTTATTTGCATTGTATATAAATATTATTAGTATTCTTTAGCAAATAGTATTATTTGTATTTATATAATTTAACATTATAATATGCTATTAAAATTCTTATATAATTTAACATTATAATATGCCATAAAAATTCTATTTTATTAATTTATTTTTACGATAATAAATCGGTAACTTAAATATTTAAAAAAATTAAATATAGTGCAATATATTATTTAATTCCTAACTATGTAATATTGTTTTTTTTACGAATATGAACGTAAATATTAAGATGATAATATTTGTATATCATGTTTTTACTATTATATTATAAATATTAATTTTATAAAAAATTAAATATATTAATAATTGTTTGAAATAGAATATTTCATTCTACGATAAAATTCTCACTTTAGGTATTATTAATTTTTTTATCAAATGAATTAAGGATATATCATATTTATATTGTAGTTAATTTAATAATTGATTGTTTTCAAAAATCCAAGCTCAAATCTTTGGCCACCTGCGTCGCGGATAAATACATCTAGATTTTTAAAAAAATTAATTAATAATTGCTATAAAATTAACATTAAAAACTTAACCATTGATGGTCGATTTTTTTGGAAAGTTTCAATAGCTCTTTGTCGGACATCCCCGCCCCAATCCCAAAGTTCCCGGTAGAGGGGTCTTAAGTATCTCACACGACCTTGTTCCGTAATGAAATCCAATGCCAAATTAACT
>JAAZTK010001427.1:0-14129 GCA_036507255.1 Megalothorax incertus
AAAATTTATAGGAAACATTTATATAAATGAAATTTGAGAAAAGTTAATACACGGTTCGAACCTGAATTTTTGCACGACAAATTGGGCAGTAGAGTTTCTTCTTGGTTTTCCAATACTCGAGAGCACAGGAATGACAGAAAGACATGTGGCCACAGTTGTAAAATACAGAGTCTGATCGATATGAATAGGCATAAGAATTTTTGTAATTTCAAATAGGTTATTAAAAAATTTATAGTAACGGATACACATACCCACGGGCCTTTCACAGCAAGCAACACACTCTGCGTATAGGCCATTATCATCGAGGAGTTCAAATGAAGAAGGTGAGTCTAGTAGTGGAGGATTCTAATGGAAAAATATTGTCATGAATAAATGATCCATTCGTAGATTAATTAATTAAAAACAAGAGTATTTTACATTAGACTTAGGCTTCGAGTTAATTCCAATCTCATCATCATCCAGACTCAAAAGATCATCAATTCGATGAGCATTCGCTGATGAAGGTGTGATTGGAGGTGATGTAGGGCTTACAGTAGATGTATTTGTATTGTTTGCCGTTGGTGGATTATTATTTCTTTGAGAATGTCCATTGGAAAGAGGGAGGTTATTCGGTCTTTGGTTTTCGATTCGGCTAGCACTTTGAGTTTCACCTGTGATTTTAAAAAAAAAATCATAAAATATAAACTCTAATTATTAATATGCATACTTTGTGGCAAAAGAGCAATTGAGATTTTTTGAGTAGTTCCAAATAAATCGAAAAATGTCCATAAAGGGACTGAAGTATCTACATGCATTATCACGAATGGCGAAGCTCCAGGTTTTGTCATTTGAACTTTTCCTAAAAGTCATTTTATAGTACTTATAAAAGTAAAAATATACAATATATTACCATCTCTAGACACAGAAAACCTCAGCTCTTCGCCAACTTGAGGATTAGTGGCAACATCTTTTGATACAACCCAATACTCTGGTCTATCTAGTAATAGATGCGAGTCATGAGGAAGGATATCAGCGTGAATTGATTCAGGATCGCAAGAAGTCAGTCCAAATGCTAAGGATCCAGTATATACGGGCTCTACACTCAGTACCTGCAAAAATAAATAATTAAATATTAGTTTAAAAACCTTTTTAGAACAAAGCATTTTCAAATATTACCTTAATTGATAGAATGTCATTGGGGCGAACAGGCCTTGCGGAAAACACATAAGCATTACAATACTCGGTAGAAAGACGAGAGGCAATTGTACGGTGATGAGATAATTCAATATTCTTTCCCTTTGTCCTATGAAATTGAAAGGTGGGCCTTGAATTAGACTCTGAGTTGGTCGTGGATCGAGAAGTCAATGAATTCCGGTGGCTATTCCGGTGGCTATTCTCAGTTTGATTGTCAGTATTATTTCTACGCGAGTTATTATGCCAAGAACGGTATTCTGTGGTGAAATTTAAAAATAATTATAAAAAATTAATCAAAAACATTTGAAATCAGGCGGACCTATTAGTTTAATAGCTGTAGTATTCCCATATACATCAAATAGGAGCCAAAGTGGGGATCTCACATCTACACCACTGAAAAATACCCCTTTCTCCTCCCCATCTATCCCAAAATGTACATCCCCAGCTTGATTTACATAAAAAGAGAGTACTCCGTCTTTTGCCACATAGCAATCATTAAAAGCCTTGGCCCAAAAACCTTGCTTGGATGTCAAATCTGTGGAAAAAACAATTAATTTAATTAAGAATTCTCGTTCAAAATGAAATCATAAAATACCTGGACAGAGGTACTTTGGAAGGTTATTACGGATTGCTGTAGGATTGACATTTGTGAACCCAAACCGAAGAACGCCACTCCAGTTATTGCTCACTTCGATAAACTTTAAATATACCTGGAAAATAAAAAATAAATTATCAGAGCTTATCTTTAATTAGATTGATTCAAATTTAATCCTCACTCTCTCGTTGACTTTGACAGGCCGATCTGAAAAGGCAATAGCCTTACAAAAACTCCCATTTCTTCGAGCTACAGACATTCCTTGTGATATCTCGATATTATCCCCGTGAATTTGATTGAAGAGAATTGGCTGTGAATTGTTCCGATTGTAGTATATTTCTCCTCTTGAGCCTTGAGTTAAAATTAGGTAGTAATTAAAAATGCTTTCAAAAAAATATTTTATACCAGAAGAGTTGTGCGTGCCATTACTGTGATGATTCCCCATTGGAATTATTATGCGTTAATCTCGTGTTTTGTACAATTGGATATGATAAGTCACACTCCTAATAATTTGGTTTTGGCAAATGACATTGCTAATGAGTCAGGCATCCACTTAGTTTAAGTAGGTTGTAATAATATCTTGATCGGATTCCTAAGTGGTGGCCATTTGGCAAATTGGCAAAATTTTGGGTGCAGCGGCCAGCTCAATTCTAGAAATAAAAACAAGGAAATATATTATAAAAAAGCTCAAATATCTACGTCCAATGAGCTGATGACATTGATATTCAATGGGTTCAATTAAAAGATATACAAATTCTTGAGTAATACTAATATGACACCCCCTGAAAAATTCCTGGAACACCTTTACGGAAATGGATGAAATGTACCGAAAATAAGCGAATTGATTTAATGGAATTAATGGAATTATACCTTTTTTAGCGTGGATGCACTACACGCTGATGAACTCTAATAAAAATTATGATGAATTTTGTCACTTCTTATTGTAATTTCAAAATTATAATTATTTTTTTATATAAAAATCACAGATGATTTTGATCCTGAACTGGTTTTCCGACATCTAGCTTTGATTCATTCATTGGCGAATATTTTGAAAAATCTCGCTACCAAAAGTAAAATCCAATTTGTGACTTTTTTGTGGTCAAAAAATTAATTAAATTGGAAGTGACAAGGTTCATAGAGGTTTAGATAATTGGTGACATTCCTTGCTATCATTATCGGCCCCCTTTTTGTCAATTTGGTAGCTATTTGAACTTGTTTTTATGCACAAATCCAACTTTCAATCCCCGGCAGATTTTGGTCTGCAAAAGTAGCAATTTACGTGACGTGATTGTCATTGGGAGTCAGCTAGCACATTGACACGGATGTAAGGCAGTTTGGTAAGGAACTCCCATTTAATAAAATAATATATTAATTTTGTTTTACCTGTCAGATCTTTTTTTTAAAAATGGTGAGGAATCGGTTCAAAAAGGGGACATTGGGTGATGGAAATGACCAGGCTGCTTCGTCACAGCCCCCTCAACAACAACCTCAACCTCAACTCACAGGAGGGAAGAAGAGGGTCATTGAAACATTTTCTTCATCTAGTCGGCCAAAGCCTGCTCATCGTCATTCTAGGGGTAGTAGTAACCGTGTGAGCGATCTCCAAATAAAGTAGGACTAAAAATTTAACATTTTTAATCTTAGTAAAATGCAATTTTATTATTCTTTTTTTTTATATTCTAGGCTACTTTATGGTGTGATTATATGCGTGGTGTCTGTTGTAATATACTTTGTATATTTGGGATATCTCGAGACTCGAATTATCACGCCTTTCAATGAGGCAAAGGTATTTCCACCCTCCCATAAATTGTGTAATTAATTAATGTTTTATTATTAAAGGTCACGGTAGACACTGGACTCGACATACCAAATAGATTCTGGGGAAGTTACAGACCTGGCGTATATTTTGGATTGGTAAATAAGTAAAATATAATCTCAAAATTCTTTTATATAATTTAAAATGTTATTTTTATTTGCATTTAAATGTATACAGAAACACCGAAGCTCTCACTCGCTTCTAGCAGGCCTCATGTGGATGATCCCGTCTCAAATCCGACCTGGCCATGTTGGCCTTCGTCATACATGTTCACAAGATGACAACCTTGCTCGATACGGATGGATTGAACATGATGGAGTCAATTTCGGAGTGCAAGAAATCCTTGACCATCAAATGATGCTTACTACATCTTTTGTAAAACGGGCGGGAGGTCAACATGGTGGAGATTGGACAGCAAGGATTTCAGTTGAACCAAAGGATGTTCGGATCAATTCCACGGATGATGAGATATTACTCTTTTTCTACATTGCAAAAGAAAAGGGTATGAGTGCAAGTTTTTCACCAGAGATTGTCGGAGGGGAACTGTACGCTATTCATGGTGTTGCTGAAGAATTGGATAACTTTATTATTAGATTTCAAAGTGGAAAGGGAGTACTCCACACTTCTTATATGGCTACCACTGTTCCATCAATGAATGACCTCTCCAATTCAATTCTAAACAATTTGGTATCACAAAAAAGTGGAGGGAAACGCCTTTTATTCCTTGATCCTCGCGAGGAAGAGAATCTATCACACATTAATGAGGCAAACTTTATTGTATATCAAGTACATGCCAAGGGACCTTTCACGCTTGAGGTTATTTATGAAACAGAGAGTTATTATAGTCGACCAGGTTCGCTCTCTGGGGATGCTTATGATAGAGAGCTTGAGGGACATCGGTAAGATGAACATCCAAAGGAGCACTTTATACCCATTAATTCTAATTATATTTTTTTTGCAGGGTGGACTTTCATGAAAAATTTCAAAAGATTTTTCATTTGGAACCAGAATACAATTCAAGTAGCGTGGGATTTGCTGAGGGAGCTTTAAGTAACCTAATTGGAGGGATTGGATATTTTCACGGGAAATCTAAAGTTCAATCCGTTTACAATACGATCCCACTCACATATTGGGGAACAAGCTTATATTCTGGAGTACCATCTCGGAGTTTCTTTCCTCGAGGTTTCCTTTGGGATGAGGGTTTTATGCTCCTAGTAGTCAACAAATGGGATCCTTCAATTTCTATTGATATAATCTCACATTGGTTAGATCTTATGAATATTGAGGGGTGGATTCCTCGCGAGCAAATACTGGGGTAGGTATTTAACTTATTAAGATATTGTAATTTCATTAACATTTACAATATACTGTACTTACAGGGAGGAGGCCCTTAGCAGAGTTCCTGAAGAGTTTGTCGTACAAAAGAATGATGTTGCAAATCCTCCTACGCTTTTTATGGCACTTTTGGATGTAAATCTACTTAAAGTTTATTTTGTTACATTCTTAATTTACGCTTTGAATTCATTAGCTAATGCAAAGGCATAGAGGATGGTTGGTTGAGAACCACAGACCGACACTCCAAAGGATGTGGCCACGTCTTACTGCCTGGTATAGCTGGCTTAATCGTACACAGATTGGCTCTCTCCCTTCTACATATCGTTGGAGAGGCCGAAATGAGACTACAACCCGAGAATTAAATCCCAAAACACTCGCATCTGGACTAGACGACTATCCAAGAGCATCACA
Source organism: Megalothorax incertus (assembly GCA_036507255.1). NCBI lineage: Eukaryota > Metazoa > Arthropoda > Collembola > Neelipleona > Neelidae > Megalothorax > Megalothorax incertus. Next base: position 5,331 of record JAAZTK010001427.1, read on the forward strand.
TCCATCAGAGGATGAGAGGCATCTTGATTTAAGATGTTGGATGGGTCTTGCATCAAAAGCAATGGCTGATATTGCCATACTACTCAATATGAATAGCGAGAAATATGTGGAGACACTCCGAATCCTATCAGATACGGAACAGTTGGATTCATTACATTGGTCTGATGAGCTCAAAGCATATGCTGATTATGGGTTACATTCTAAAAGGGTCTCATTCAAAGATACTCTGATTAGGAGTGCCTCAAATCCATCACAAGCCCATAGAATTCAAGTACGAGTCCCCCTGGATCCACCTAAACTTGGATTTATAAACACGTTTGGATATGTCAATCTATTCCCAATGCTCACACAACTCCTCCCTCCAAATTCTTCCAAATTAAAGCTTATATTGAGTCATTTGGGGGATAAGAGTCTTCTTTGGTCCCCCTACGGCCTTCGTTCTATATCCTCAAATTCTCCATTCTATAATGTACGCAATACGGAACATGATCCTCCTTATTGGCGTGGACCAATTTGGATTAATATTAATTTCCTTGCTCTTAAATCTCTACATTATTATAGTAAAATAGCTAGTGGAGAGATTAAAGCACTCGCCCTGGGAGAGTATAAGAGAATTGAGGGCTAATCTAGTGGGAAATATGATGAGAGAGTATTGGAGGACAGGATATATTTGGGAGCAATATGACGATGCTAATGGAAGAGGTAAAGGTTGCCGGCCTTTTACAGGATGGTCCTCGCTCGTTGTCCTCATTATGGCTGAGGAGTACTAAAATTATTCAATTATTAATTCAGCTCTAAACTGTGATGTACCAAAATGAAGGAGCAGGGAGTTATGTAATACTATTACGATAGTACATATCTGTGTACTTGAAATTAACTAATTTAAGTCTGGAATTGTTCAATTGTTTTAATTTTATCCAGATACCAAAATATATATTGAAGTTTCATTACTAGTCCATGTTTGTTTGGAAGTTTATTTGATTGGTTTTTGTATGTTGTATGTTTTTGTATGTTTTTATGTTATAATTTAATTAACCTGTTCAAAATTTTAAATCTGTTCCTAAATTAAGTTTTGCATTTGGCATATTAAATTAAGGCTTGTATAGGATTATTTCTAATAGTAGAAGTTCAAATTCTGATTTTATTTTAAATAAAAAATGTGATTTTATTATCTAAAACAATAGCTTGATAAAATAGCAATAATAATATTTTATTTGAATTGATTTCAAATATTAAATATTTTAATCCTTATTACAATATTACAAGTTTATAATTATGTACAAAAACTTTATTTATAAATTATTTGGAGCAGGTGTAAAAAGATATTTATCTTATAATATTATAGGTATTAGATTTTAATAAACATCTTGTACACCTTTTTAAATAATTAGTAAATATATAATTATTATTAATTAAAATGTTTTCCTATGCACTGCCCGCTGTCCTTCCTCCTCGTACTCCTTTTTGGAGACCCACATCTTTTTGAAGGTGTCGAGTGAGGCGAGGATTGAGCCTCCGATCCAGGTTGAATAAAGACGCTCTTGAGGGGCTGAGATCTGAAATATAATTCCGTATTAAATACATTTGTAGTTTATTTTTGTTTTAAAAATGACTTATGGTAAATAACCTTGAGCTTGACATCTTTAGAGGCTAGTTTCCGTATCTCACTTAAAAGTCGATCCCCAAAACCTCTAAATAATGTAGATCCCCCAGATAGAACAATATTATGGTAAAGGATCTTTCTTAGATCCATATCTGATCTCTGGATGGCTAACATGAGGATCTGTTGAATCCCCTCACATTCTTCTCCGATTAGGTCTGGTCGAAATAAAACCTCTGGTGCTCGAAATCTTGCTGAACCAATATCTAAACTACTCCCATCAGGCAAACTGTAAATCTTTTTCTCAGCCTCACTAGATTCGTCTTTGAACGGATTGGTCGAGAGAAAGCATTCTTTTTCCTTTATAGTCTTTACTATTTCAAATTCGGAAGATGTTCTAAAGTTGATTCCCTCCTTTCTCAAAAGTAGACTGAAGAAAATATAAAGTATGATAATAATATATTTGAAAAATAATTTAATACTAAAGAGAATTTAATAGTACCGAAGATATCTGGATACATCTCGTCCAGCTACATCTGCTCTCATAATGCTGTGTGGCAATGCAAATCCTAGAATAGTTTATAAATATGAATTTGTTTAATTAGGTACTTTTATAAAGTTTTTGCAAACCTTCATAGATTGGAACAGCATGGGTGACACCATCTCCAGAGTCGAGCACAACACCGGTAGTTCTTCCAGTTGAATACCTGCATTATTTTTTAGTAATTAAATGTTCAATTTATCAACTGTATTTAAACTAAAAATTTACAAGCTAAGGACAGCTTGCATCGAGACGAATAAGGCAGGTGCATTTAGTGTTTCAAAAAAGATTTCTGCAGACTTTTCTCGGTTTCTCCGAGGGTTCAAAGAGCGCTTCAGTGAGAAGAACAGGGTGCTGTCCAATTACATATTTTTTACAAAGTCATTAATTTACTATGTATTGAATATCAAGATTCTTGATTCGAGAATGGTACCTCTTCAGGGAAAGTATGGAGTTGATCCTTACTGTAAACATACTGCCAGATCCTCTCCATATCATTCCAATCCGTGACAATGCCATGTTCCATTGGGTATCTGATTGCCAATAGCCCTCGATGCTCAACAGCCTTTGGTCCAATAAAAAGGTCACCTTCAAGTGCTCCTGCCATAACTCGAACATGTTTTGGCCGTCCAACACTAAAATACAAAAACAAATTAATTACAATTTGTTATAACTCCACAACTTATAAATCCACAACTTACTAATTTGGAAATATACTCTTTGGGCTTTGATCTCCAGCAAATCCAGCTTTAATTACACCGGATCCCTGAATCAAAACAAATGAAATGAATGAGATTACAAATGTATAATAATTTTTCAAATGACAGCAAACACTCTCACATTATCAATAACAACTGGTTGATTAACCAACTCCATCCTTGTCCAATGTCAACGAAATTAGTTGACCGGCCGGTGATTGGTAATCGGGGGCGGAGGATTTGTGGATTAAAAATACGTTAAATGAATTATTTTTCTAATATTCGGAATTAAATTAAATCAACATTAAGTTAACACCAACAATTTAAGCTTGCAGTTAATGGCTTTAATTACAAACTTGCTAGATGTGACGATGATTAATTAATTTTAATTTTAAAATTTAAAAAGTCAAAAGTTGGATTGAATTTAACAGAAGGATGGATGAAAGCGCCAAAGTGGGGTATATTACGATTTATACCTGGTTTTATCAAATTCAACATTTTAAACAAAATTACCCTAGATCGAGTAAATAATTTATTTCTCTTCAAAATTTTATTTATTAATTAATTAATTAGCTCTTGGAATGTACATTCCAAGCAATATTAAATGTGCCTAAATTAGAGGGTGAGCTGCACCCCAAAACTGAGATATTTTGGTGCTTTTTGGACGCGCAAAAAGGTCATAAATTTTGAATATAATTTTAATTTAATTGGTAGTAAAATATAAGTAAAATCCCAGTATCCCACCCTTAAATTTATTTGTCAACAAATTTTACTAATTGTTTGCTAATTAGCACATTACTACCTACTACTTTAATATTATAATAGTTGAATTTGTATATTGATTTTCACCCTATATTTATTTTAGATGGGCTTACAATGTGATGAGGTCAAAGGAGCCTTTGAGTGAAACGATCCAGTAGTCTCAAAGCTCAAAGTCCAAATGGAGGGACAAGGACGTGAAGCATATGGTAAAAGGAGGCCTCCACCATCAGGTAAAAATATCATTTAGGTTAAAGGACAACCGTTTACTGTTTTATTTTTAATCAAATTAAAGGAGGCCGTGACAAGAAGCAAGATAAAGACAGTGATGAGGATCCAAAAGCAAGAGAGGAATGGAAGCTGCTGAGGAATTATAAGAAACCCCTTCAAAAAATGTTCAAAAACATTCAAGATGACCTATATGAAGAGGAGCTCATGAATCACGATTTGGAAAAAGAAGATGTATTGAATGAAATTTCTAAAAACCTTGATATTATGGATAATGTGTGTGCTGCTTCGTAAGTGGAAATTATTTATGATTAATATTATATAATAGAGTTATATAGTCTTTTAATAGAGTTTTTTAATGTTAATTATTTTTTAAAATTCATTACCTAGCACATATGATAAAATATTCCTATCAAATTGTCACGAAAGTGTTACGGATCTATTGAGAAAGTTTGCAAAGAAATATCAGGAGGTAAATTAGTACTACACATACCTATACCTTACTACGGCACATTGTCAATACTATATATTTAATTACCATTAATTAATAGGTTAATCTCACAGATGATGAAGATGAAGAGCGAAAGAGATCCTATGAATCCCCTGATATAATAATTTTGCCAACACCAACTATTCAGCCGTTTGGTATGCACTTTATTTTAATGTTACAACTTGAAAATATATATTTATTGTATATTTAATAATTTCATGTGCAGAAGAAAAATGCGGGCTTTTGGGGAGAGGAAGAGGTCGAGGGATTGTGAAACATGATCGGGATGGAGAATTTAGAAATCCACGATTTGATCATCATCCAGAGGTGGGCTTTCAATTTCAATGGAATTCAACAGGGCCCAGGGCTCCCAACCATATGCACTTTAATCAGCTTCCTCAGCAATATAACAACAATCCTCAGCAGCATTACAATACTACACAAGAATTTATCTCACGAAATCCAAGGATTCCATTCCAATCATTTGACTCGGCTTCGCATCGTGGATCTCACCCGAATTACAATGCAGATTATCAGACATCTTACCACCAGAATTCTCACCAGGATATACCTCTTTCTCACTCTTCTTCATCTCAATCATCATCTCGATCCTCTCACAATTCTGCTCATCACTATTATGACTATTCGCGACCAGAACCTGCTTCAAGTTCTTTCAAATGGGGCACCACCAACCAACCCCAACAGAATGGGGTTCCCCAACAACCTCCTCTTTCATTGGATCCTAGGCTAGAACGTAGGCGCGGTATGGAGGAAAGATATCCACCATTCGTCCCATCTCGATCTCCAGGTCCAATTTATCAAGCTTCTCCTCCTCAGCAACCTATTATGAATCATCCTTCACTGGATAATAGGAGCCATCTCTCAAATAATAATTCTTCACAAATTAGCAGGAATCCTTTACCCAATACCAACATCAAATCTCAGCTGACCTACCGGAAAAAAACACCATCGGCTCAATCAAGTACTCTTCCACAGCCTCCCATTTTGGACTCAAATTCACCGACAGTAGCTCAACATTCTCCGAATGTACTACCACCACTCCTTCAGAATCCTACAAAGAATGTTGAGGAAGAATCTCATATGTTTCAAATGATTCAAGAATCTGCAAAAAAGAATTTTGGAAAAACTAAAAAATCTCAGCGTCCAATTGACACTACTTCTCGGCGTCCTACTCATCCTACCCCCTTGAGGTCTCCTCCAAATCACCATCTTAATACAAATAGTAGTACAAACGGACCTCAGCGAAGTAATAGCGGCCAAAGTACCTCAAATGCTTCTCAAAGTCGAGCCGGAGATGATCTTTCAGAAGTGAGAGAAAGGGTGAAAGAAAGATTGAATGCTGGAGCAAAGCCTCAGCAAAAGCTAAGCATTGTTCAAAAGTTGAGGCTATCAGTGGCTGCTGAACAACGCCACATTGCTTCCACTGGTCATCCCAAAAAACAGCCAAGACAAATTAAACCGGCAGTATCAAAGCACTCCAAATCTTCCGCTATTGCTCGGATCAAGAGTCAGGATAGTAGCGCCTCACCGAGTTCATCGAGTAATGAGTCTGATTCAGAGGAACCTCCTCCTCCTCCTCCACCTCCTCCACAATTGCCTGCTTGTATTCCAAAAAAGAGTAAATTAGTGAGGAAACCCTCCATTGATAAAAAGAGTAAAGAAAGTAAGGGTCTGCAAGATAAAGTCTTAAATCCTACTCCAAGTAAGCCCATTACTCGGGTAAAGAGAATTTCCGGTGACAAACCAAAGAAAAAACCTATTGAAATCACAACTGATAGTGAGGAAGAGAGTAGTTCATCAGAGGGTATTGAAATTATTGAAAAACCATCACCACCTCCTCCTACCAAAAAGCGTAAAACCAGCACAAATAGTAACGAATTGAGCAAGTCTAACAAGCGAAAGAAGATCCGAGTTATTTTAAGCAGTGAGGAGGAGGAGGAGGAGGAGGAGGAGCGTGTTGAGCCTAAGAAGGTGGGAAAGAAACCTCTGGAAGAAAGGAGAAAGGTGAACAACGATAACAATACACCTGCCAAAAAGATTCCAATTCAATCAAAAACTAATGTTCAAAAAGAGGTACAAAAGGCTCCTGTACAAAAAGGGAAGACTCCAAAGAAGGACAAACCCAAATCAAGACAAAATATTAAAATCTCCAAGAATGCACCCAAAACAAGGGCTCAGACAGGTCAGAATAAACCAAAAGGAAAGAGCGTACCTGCAAAAAGAGTAACAACTCCAAAACAAGGTCCAGCCCCTACAAAAAAGGCTCCACCTAAAAATACGAGGGAAGAGTCACCCTCTAAATGGAATTCCAATGGACAGGTTACCCAGAATGATATAGTCACTGACCAAGTTCTTGGGAAAGTCAAGATAGAGAGGGATCTAGTCCTACCAGCTCAAGAGAGCGGAGATCAAGGGTTAGAGATCTTCAATGGTCTTTACGATGGGTGCCTCATCAAGCAAGAACCCGAAGAGAATTGTCCAATGATTCTGAAAATTTCGTCAGGTCATAATGTTGTACCAATCGCTACTCAGGAGCCTCAGATCCAGAATCCTCCTACCATCGAGCCAGGGTCCTCTAAATGTGAATATTGCACCTTTACCTCAACTGAGGATCTTGTTTCTCACTATATAGCTGCTCACCGAGGCCTCTCCATCCCGACTGCATGTCTTCCCAAGGATGTATTTGAAAATCTAGTGAAAAATCGGAGCAGGCCCAATGAGACTCATATTAGGGTTAATCTGAAAAATAAAATATGGCCCTGTCTTTGGTGCTCGGAGACTTTTGAAAAGCGTGGAGATTTTTCTGATCATTTGTCTACTCATACGGGTGAATTCAAGTATGGATGTCCACTTTGTCCTCTAATTTATTCTCATCAAACCGGAGTCAAAGAGCATTTGAAGGAAGTTCATTCAAAGAATAGAGCACCGAAACTTCGAATGATTTACACTGACACTAATGATAAGTCAAAGGATGAGCTGAAGGCGTACCTCTGTGGTCAATGTTACTACTTTCAATTATATTCCGAGAGCCTATCTCGGCACATAATGGAAAAAGATCATTCGGCCGCAGTATATTCTATTCTTTTCACGTGCAAATAATGTTCAATATAATACTCATAAGCACTGCACTTGTATATTTAGACTAGTAGTTTGGAATACAAAATATTCTAAAATGTATTGCTGAAATTATTTTTTATAATTAAATTGATATGCTCCTTTTTGCCTTTTCTTACTTTTATATCCGTAATATATATTTGAATTTCGAAACTATACTTGATATTTACTATTAATACTACTTTGAAATTATCGACTTTTTTTAATGGATTATACAAAATTGGCTGTAGGCAGTAGAAATTGTTACATGTATCATATTTGTAATACATTAGAATTTAGTAAATTTATATGAAATTTAGGTTTATCTTTTAAGTTAGTATCAATTGTAATTTGTAGAACAGGATTGCTAGAATGTAAAGTTGCTCAAAGCCAATAATGGTTACCAAAATATCGTTCAGAATTCTAATTTTTGTTGATAAAGCTTATAGGAATGGAACAATTGTCCCCGTTTAAGGTCATCTTAGAAATTTTTGGACATTTTTCTTATGGGAATTAACATTGGACAGAAAACTGATCCAGGCCGAATTTTTGAATTATTTTCAAATTCAATTTGAGAATTGAATATTCAATATCCTTATTCCTTACTATTATATATTCTAGTGTAAAAGTAGGTACTCCAATATTATATATTAGTATCTATTACTGTATTACTTATATGGCTTTTCTAAAAGAAAATCTGAAAAATGGCCTAATAAATTGAGTAATATTGTAGTACCTTTATCAATAATACACTTTTGAATTTATTACTAACATTATTTTTAATTTATAGGAAAATTAATTTATTATTATAAGTTTTTAAATGCACAAATCAAAGAAAGCCTTCCTATATATTTAAGGATTACAAATTGAAATTACCCATACAATTTATATAATATACTACATAAACTCGATAGGTCTACATATTGCCATTGGCCCATTGCATATAGTACTACAATTATACAATATAAGTACAGTGTTTGTAGATTTAAATTCAGGGCATTTCTTTGAAATCAATAAGGAGCTTATATACTGTAAAATGATCCACTAGACATATGTCATAATCACTCGAGACATACCTCCTTATCATTTTCACTCTTTCCATTAAATATTATATAGAATATGTCAGCTGTGTTTGCAGCAAAGGCTGCTTTGCGAAAAGAACTGAAATTCAGACTGTCCCAAATTCCTCCGGAGGAAAGGATTCGTCAGTCACGGATTGTAACTGAAAAGGTTTGTAAAAAGGTTGATATAAATAAAACGGGTAAACCGTGTAAAAAGCCCGTTCTCTTTTGCAAATGATATTTAGCTGAATTTTTACATAATATTTTTCCTTAAACCTTTGCATACCATTTCAATCTTTTAAATTAAA
>JAAZTK010001428.1:0-14128 GCA_036507255.1 Megalothorax incertus
ATCAATACATTTCTGAAAATTTATACGAGGATGAGAAATGGTTTATTCGAGAAATTCTACCACTTATCGGTGAAAAAGGTGTGGGATTCGAAGAGGACATAGCCAAGTTATGGGGGATTTATCAGCAAAAAGGGTTTTTGGTTCATCCGAGTGGAAATTCTCCAAAAGAGGATCATGGGTGAATTAAATAATTAATTTATGAATTATTTTAATAGCTTATTGTATAAATTTTAATGCATTGAATTTCAATTTATATTTTAACAGGGAGAGTTTTCTTCTTTATTTGGAGGGTAGCAACTTTACCCAAAACTGCTTTCCAAACTGCACTACAATTCTTGGCAAAGGCCCTTCATTCCAAATGCAAGTACGGAATGCTGTCGAGGTCAAAAAGGGTCAGATCCTTTCAATTGATTTTGTGGGGATATCCTATTTAATGGGGGCAATGTTCCGACAACACAAAATATTTCATGAAATCAAAGGGATCCTTTGTATTTGTCCAAGGTAGGTTTATTATTTTTACAAACTATCATTTCTAATATTAAAACCATTACTTACAGATGCACGGATCCGACAGAGCTTGGTACGATGCTATCTGCTATCAAATGCACTCAACCAGATTGCAAGGATGGATATCTACTTCCAGTGGACGTTAAGGACATGGCGGAGAACGCTCCCTGGCGTTGCCGAGCTGGATGCAAAAGAAAGGGGTGCACTTGGGCTGAAATTAAAGATTTCATTTCCAGAGTTGAGAGAGCCCTTACCACCTTTCGGATTGAAGGGTTTACGGATGGCGAGCGAATCAGAGTGTTTTGGGAGACCCTCAAAAAAAAACTACACCCCAACCATTACATTGTGTATGATTTCGAAAATGATTTGTCTAATAAGATCAATGAAATGATTGAAAGAGGGATGAAATTCAACTATACCCGTTTGGATCTCCACATTACAATGGTTGAGCATCTTCTCAATATGGCGAACTTGGTTAATCCTGGATTAAGTCTTACTCGAGGTACGGCATTTACGTTTTAAAAAAATGTTTAAAAATTAATTGTGATTTTTTTCCAGCGCGTCTTTTGGTTCTCCTCTTCAATGGACTCAACCAGAGGCTATTATGGTCAGAGGTTCGTCACATAACTGTGCAAAGAGAACTATTTGATAAGACTATCATAATCATTGACCAATGTATGCCCTTTGCAAAATTCTACCCGGATATTGTGACTCCCAGTGTTCAATGTGAAATGAATAAGCGAAGAATGCAGATGGACGATGACTCTAATGAATTCTCGCCATAAGAGTACTTGTAAGTAGTGGAGTATTAAGTAATAGATTTCCTGAATTTTTATATTAATTTATATTCATTAAATTTAAATTAAGTTTACCTAAAATTTAAAGAGTCTAATACTTATATGTATTACATGTAATTATGTTCTTATTTGATTTGAGTGTATTGGATTAATTAAATTAATGAAATTGAACTATTGTACATTAATTTGGAACCTACCTTTTTGGGAGGCTTCACAAAATATCGAAAAATCGAAAGATTGTGTATAATTCCTAAAAATGAAAATCCGTACATTTGTTTTGTTATTAAACTTTAAAGGGAAGGCTTTTTCTTTAACTAGGAATAGCATATCTATTTTTTATTGTAGAAAATTACTATTTTCAAATTAGTAAATTAGATTCAAACTTAAAGTTAACTGCAAAATATTCAAATATTCAAGAGTGATTACTATTAGGTAGTATGATGTTAAAACATAGGGACTTAGGATTAGTCTAAACCTGTATAATCAAATCCCCAATTTGCAAATGTCACTTTCTGCGAATTACAGATATATTTTTCTAACATTTTAATTTTATTAGGTTTATTAAAATCTTTTTGTTTATTCATCCATATAATCCCAACATTTATATCGAATTGTCAATATCTTTAAATTAGTATTCCAAAATTAAAGGGACAAAGAAGTATTTAGATGGTTCTCAGAAATGATTGAAAATTCAAATAATAAAGTTTAATTTACACCAGGAATTAACAAATCAATTACATAGTTGGATAAATGGAATTTCTAATTAATTACAGTTTAAGATTTTTGAATTAATTACAATATTAGAGTACATCAAAAGGAATTGAAACAAAAATTATAATCGATACTCCAATTTTTCAAATCATTGGACATGGAATCAATGAACTTGTCATTTTAAATATGTACAAGATAATTTAATTATAATTATCAATTAAATGAAATTAAAGGGATTATTGTCCCGTAATTAATAATGATCGTGTAGATTTAATTAGTAGAATTCAGAAGCATATTTTGAATCTCGTTTCGCCTTTCAATATGTTTTTGAATTTTGGTAGTAGTCCAATTATCAGGATAACATTTTGCAATTGCGAGGAATTTGTCAATGATCTCAACTGCCCTCTCAATCAGCTTCTTTCGCTCAGCCTTCTCATAATTCTCTCCATACCATGATATCTTAAAATATAGTCCATCAAAGAGCTGATACAAAACAGCCGCTGAAAAAAATTAAATAAATTCATTAATCAATTTTTTTTTTGGTAAAAAATAAAAATAGCAAGTAAAAACAAACCTCGTTTATCACTTAATCCTGGATTAATAATTTCCGCCACCTTGAGAAGATGTTCAAGCATCGAGATGTGGAGATCAATCCTCTGAGGAAAGATTCTATTTCCCACCTCACTCTCAACTAGATGAGGAATTAGAGATCGAGTCATTTCCCATTCAAAGTGAACGATGATAGTATGATTGGGGTGAAGTTGATTCCTTTTGAGAGATTCCCAAAAGTTGCTGATCCCTTTGAAATCGGACAATTCCTTTTTAAAGGATTTCACTTGAAGTGTCAATTTGGAATCAAGTTTTTCAATTTCTGCCCAAGTGCTCTTCCCTTTGCATCCAAGCCGGTTACAAGTCCAAGGGGCGTTCATGGTCATGTCTCTGACGTCATCCGGAAGTAGATATCCATCAAAACAATCCGGTTCCTCACATTTGACGGCAGACTGCATCGTATCCAGTTCTGTCGGATCACTGCATCTGTAAATTTAATGGTTTTAATACGAGTAACTCATTTATTCCTAAAATATTGAATATTTATTGTACCTTGGACAAACACACAAATCTCCTCGAATGTCATAAATCATATGTTGACGGGTCATTGCTCCTACCTCAGAGGATACTTCTTGATAATCAATCGAGAGGATCTGACCCATTTTGACCTCGACTGTGTTCCGTACTTGCAGTTGAAATTGAGGGCCTTTACCAATTATTTTGATGCAATTTGGGAAGCAGTTTTGAGCAAAGTTGCTACCCTTTAAATAGAGAAATTGTGTCTCCCTAAAAAAATGAGATTTTGATTTATTTAAATTAGAATTTGTTAATTTATTTGCATAATTTTTAATTAATTAAAAATTCACCCAGAAATCTCGCTCTCATACACCATACTCCCTCTTTGCAGGGTAATCCCCATGAATTTAACCAGATCTTCTTCAAATCCTAGTCCTTGCTCGCCGAGAAGTGGAAGAATCTCTCGAATAAACCACTTGGCATTCTCCCCCATATCTTCAGGCTTGTATTGGTTAGCTCCAGGAAGTTCCAGCACCTTGGACCATGTCCCTGGGTCCTTGTTCTTCAAGTGGATGGCCCTGAGGTACATCAGATTCGGAGGGTTGCAAAGTTTCTTTTTTTTCTCCACGCTGCATTTGGATAAAACTCTACATTCGAAGCCGGAATGGACTTGATTCTGAAATACAATTTATGTATATAATTCGAGGGAATTAATTAATTTTTCGGGGGTACCAATGAGCAAGATAGGTCGCATAAGAAGGGTATTGCGCATCGGTAACAACTCCTCGTCGCTGAGAGGATTGAACGGCAGGAAATGCAGGTTGGAGGACGACCTTCAAAGATTGCATGTCGAGGACTATCTTTAAAGATAACAATTGGGTCGACAAGCAGAGGAAGTTCAGTGAGAAGGAGAGTCCAAGGAGGGAGGTCACGGGTCGCTACAAAGTGAGGGCCAAGCTCGGGGGAGGTGACAGCCCGAATCGGAGGACAATCCTTCTTGTGCTCCTTCCAATGAACCCTGTAGGTAATTGGATTAATTAAAATGTTCATGAGCAGTCAGATTATTATCAAATATGTGAAATTGAATATGATTATAAAACTGTGTAGCTGCGATATTTAAATAATTAATTAGGCACATGAGTTTAAATGAAATTTTAATTGTTAAAATTAAATAATTACATTTGGTGCTCAATTGAGCAATACGAGACTCCGTAACAAGCACCACAGGATTTGTCAGCAGGGGCTTGACACACGGCACACACCTGGATAATTAAGAAATTAAAAAATAAAGTATAATTTGTGTCAATTAATTAAATTATTTATTATTTTTAATTTTGGAATTTTGGATCTACCTTTTTGGGAGGCTCAACAGCTTCTTGGGAGGATTCGTGAAATGGAGAAATATCCATGGTCAAAATATGCCAAAAATGGTGGTCAACGTCTCAAGGTCAACGGGGGTGAGAATGACGAGGTCAGGTCACCAAAAAGGTCAACTTTTTAATCAAAATTCAAGATTAAAATTTAAATTCGATCCAAAATGAATGCAGAATCGGGGCAGAATTTATGGATTTTTGAATGGAATCAGGTGGGAAAAAGAATCGATTTTTTATTTCCAAAAAATCTCGAAAATTTTGATATTTTGGCGGATTGACATCGTCACCTACATCCCCATTGACCTCAAGAGTTGTGACCAGCTTTGACGATGGATTGCTCTGGGATTGGCGATTCTCTTCCGGAAGTTGGAGAACCTCCAAAAAAGGTACCCAAAATTAGATTTAGGAACTTAATTTTTAATTAATTTACATTTTTACAAATGATTTATGCTTGAAATAAATTGGCTAATTATCCAGGTGTGTCCCGTGTGTCAAGCCCCTGCTGAAATATCTTGCTCTGACTGTCACGGAGTCTATTATTGCTCAATTGATCACCAAAAGTAACTTGAATTTTATTTTTAATTCAATTTGTTATTAAAAATATTTTTATTTAATTATTGACTTTCTAATTATTTAAATATTACATTTGGATAAAAGTATTATAATCATTGCATTGTCATTTATTCAATATATTACCAGATCTCACTGGAAGGAACACGAGAAGGATTGTCCTCCGATTCGGATTGTCACCTCCCCCGAGCTTGGTCCGCACTTTGTGGCCGCCCGTGACCTCCCTCCTTGGACTCTCCTCCTCACTGAACATCCGGCTCTTGTCAACCCACTTGTCATCTTAAAAGATGTTCCTCCATCCTGTATTTCTTGCCGCTCAATTCTTCCATTAGCACCGTGGACATGTCCTCAATGTTCAACACCCTTCTTTTGCAATCAATCCTGCTCAATGGTACCCCTTAAATTAATCAATAGCCTTTATTACTAAATATCAATAATTATATTTCAGAATAAAGTCCATTCCGAGTTCGAGTGTGGAATTCTATCCAAATGCAGCGTGGAGCAAAGGGACCAACTTTGTATGATGACGAATCTGGGCTACCTCAGAGCATTACATTTGAAGAATAGCAACCCCGAGTCTTGGACAAAGGTTTTAAAGTTACGAGGAACGAACCAATATACGCGTAAAGATGCGGATGAGGATGACGAGTGGTTTATCCGAGAAATTCTTCCACTTATCCGGGAAAAAGTTGTGGGATTTGAAGAGGACATGACCAAATTGAGGGGGATTATCCAGCAGAGTGCGATTGTGGTGCATCCGGTTGGGAATCCACTAAATCATGGGTAAAATAAATAATGTTAAATGTTAATATGCTAATGGTATATAGCTGTAACTTTGAAATTGATTCGGATAGAAAGAGCCAATTTCTCTATTTGAGAGCGAGCGAATTTGCCCATAACTGCTTTCCAAATTGCACTCGAATAATTGGCAAAGGCCCTTCATTCCAACTCCAAGTACGGAACACTGTCGAGGTCAAAAAGGGTCAAATCCTCTCCATTGACTTTCTTGGACTACCTTATGATATTGGGGCAATAGCTCGACAACAAATGTGGCATAAAATTAAAGGGGCTTTGTGTATTTGTCCAAGGTAGGCTATATTGAATCAATATTCTGTCGTTTCGAGTACTAAAACCATCAGTTTACAGATGCAGTGATCCGACAGAGCTTGGTACGATGCTATCTGCTGTGAAATGCACTCAACTGGATTGCGAGGATGGATATCTACTTCCGGTGGACCCTTTGAACATGGCTAATGACGCTCTCTGGCGTTGTAACCGAACTGGATGTCAGGGCAAGGAGTCCACTTGGGTAGAAATTGAAAAAATCACTTCCAGATTTGAGCGTGACATTGCCACATTTCAAGATCAAGTCATAATTGAAGATATCGTGCGAACAAATGAGCTTTGGGAGACTCTCAAAAAGAGTCTACACCCCAATCATTATATTGTAGTTGGATTTGAAAGGGAGTTGGTGTTTGACCTAAATTCTCAAATGATGGATCAAATGACGGAATTCTCACTTCCACGATTGTATCTTCACATCGCAATGAATGAGCACCTCCTCAAGATGGCCGAGATGATTGATCCAGGATTAAGTCGGCCACGAGGTACATGAATTGTTAATTTTTTTTACAATTTTAATTAAAAATTAAATTTTTCAGGAATTCTTTTGAATCTCCTCTTCAATGGATACAAAAATATAGTGTTAAAGGAGCCGGATCGGAAGAAGAGATCCAAGGCAAGGTTTAAGACAGGCCTAATGATTGAAAAACTCTTGCCTATTGCACAATACGGATACTATCCTGATACCTGGACCCCTTCCGATATTCAATCTCTCATCGATTATTATATGCCATTTCTTTAATGGAAATTATCATATCTTACAATATAAGAAAAATAAAATAGCATGAATGTCAAATAATCACTTTTTGGTTTCTGTTGATTATCTCTAAATGGATTTATTCTTGTTTAATTTATTTATGAAATAAATATACCTAATGTAGCTAGGAATGTAGAGTATATGTAAGATCAGGAACTATTGAATTATATTAATTGTGTAAGATGAAATATATAAAAATACAAATAATAATATTCAATAATTCAAGTATCGTTGTAAAAATACAAGAATAAAAATTCCGGGAAGAATTTAGAGATTTTTGAAAATCAGGCGGGAAAAAGGGTTATTTATAAATTATTAAAAATCTCTCGAATTTTGACTAAAAAGTTGACATTTTGGCGGCTTGACATTGTCACCTTCATTCACGTTGACCTCAGCAACTTGTCCACCCTTTGTGACCACCGTTGGCAATGGATTGCTCTGAGATTGGCGATTCCCTTCCGGAAGTTGGAGAGCCTCCAAAAAAGGTACCCGAAATTAGTTGAATAGTCCATTATTATTTAATTAATTGACGAATTATACTTAAAATAAATTTATTAATTATCCAGGTGTGTGCCGTGTGTCAAAACCCAGCGAATAAACAATGTGCTGCTTGCAAAGGAGTTGATTATTGTTCTGTCGAGCATCAAAAGTAATTAATTCAATTTTAACTTTTAAAAATACAAAAATATAGCAATTTATTTTGCATATAATACTACCTAAATAATTAAATCTAATGAGTGATAGGATTTATTTATTTGCTTACGTTACGTGACACTGTATGTATAATACCTACTATTAAACACATTTCTTGAATCTTAATTTAGGTCTCATTGGAAGGTGCACAAAAAGGCCTGCTCTCCGATTGAAATTGTTAATTCGCCCGAGCTTGGACCTCACTTTGTAGCGACCCGTGACCTTCCTCCGTGGACACTCCTCCTCACTGAACATCCGGTTCTGATCAATCCATTTGTAATCTTGAAAGATCATCCTTTATCCTGCATTTCTTGCCGTTCAATCCTCCCATTATCTCCGTATACATGTTCTCAATGCTCAACACCCTTCTTTTGCAGCATATCTTGCTCAATGGTAATAAATAAATTTATTAATTACTTTTATTAATAAAAACAATATTTATATTTCAGAATAAAATCCATTCCGAGTTTGAATGCGGGGTTTTAGCCAAATGCAGCGAGGATTATAAAATAAAACTTTGTATGATGCCGAATTTGATGCACCTCAGGGCAATTTATTTGAAGAACAATCACCCACGGACCTGGACCAAGTTGTTGAACCTCCGTGGAGCTGATCAATACAAGTCTCTGGATGAAGATGAGAATGCCAAGTGGTTTATCCAAGAGATTCTTCCACTTATCTGTGAAAAGGGTGCAGGATTTGAAGGTGACATGGCCAAATTGATTGGGATTACCCAGCAAAAAGGGATTGTTGTGCATCCGAGCGGGAACTCTCCAGAAATAGATCATGGGTAATTTATTAAACATTTTCAATGTTCTAATTTTATATTTTACTTAATTGGATCCGATATAGGAAGAGTTACATTCTCTATCTGAAGGCGAGTAATTTTGTCTATAGCTGCTTTCAAAACTGCACTGCAATCATTGAGGAAGGCCCTTCATTCCAGCTTCAAGTACGGAACACTATCGAGGTCAAAAAGGGTCAGATCCTCTCAATGGACTTTCTTGGAATGCCCTATGATATTGGGGCAATAGCTCGACAACATAAGTGGTATAAAATTGGAGGGGCTTTGTGTATTTGTCCAAGGTGTGTCCACTGTCCATATATAAAACTTATACTAATTTGCTCAATTCTAACTCGTAAATTAAACAGATGCACAGATCCAACTGGGACAGAGCTTGGTACGATGCTATCTGCTGTCAAATGCACTCAACCTGATTGCGAGGATGGATATCTACTTCCGGTGGACCCTATGAACATGGCTAATGACGCTCTCTGGCGTTGTAACCGGACTGAATGTGAGGGCAAGGAGTCCACTTGGGCAGAAATTGAAGAAATCACTTCCAGATTTGAGGCTGACATTGCCACATTTCAAGATCGAGTCCCAATTGAAGATGTCGAGCGAAGCAAAGAGTTTTGGGAGACTCTCCGGAAGATTCTACACCCTAATCACTATCTCGTTTCTCGATTTGAAAGGAAATTGGTCTATGAGCTAAATTCTCAAATATTGGATGTTTATCAAGAGAGGGAATTCTCCCTTCCACGGTTGGATCTTCATATCGCGATGATTGAGCATCTCTACAAGATGGCCGAGGTGATTGATCCAGGATTAAGTCGGACACAAGGTACGGAAATTGATATTATTTTTATACGAAAGATTTAAAAATTGTGAAATGTTTTTTTCAGGAGTTCTTTTGAATCTCCTCTTCAATGGAATCAAAAGGCGAGTTCTAAAGGAGCCGGATTTTCAGAAGAGGTCTGTGGGAAGGATGCGGACAGCTCAAGTCATTGAAAAACTACTGCCAATTGCAAAATGCTATCCTGATACTTGGACCCCTATCAATATTCAAGAACTAGCTGAAAGGCGAGGAATGGAACTAAAGACTCTGGGCTGGCCATTACTTCATCTTAATTTAAATTTAGTTAATGTCTCCGAAAATTATCCTTAAATGGATTTTATTAAATTTAATAAGATATTTGAAAGCTCATCCAACTTGGTAAAAGACATACAGATTACAGATGTGTATATCGGAATATCCGTTAAAAAATTCCAATTTCACAGTTTCACTTCGGTTTGCCATTATATTTATAACTCAATTTAAGAGTTAACACTATTTATAGCTTAACTATACTCTAATCCTCTTTTAAAGTATTTTTATTGAAGAGATTTCTTAAATTCATTGAATGAATTTAAAATAATTAAAATTAGGAGCTATCCAAATCATTTTGCAAATGATGGATCGTTTCCAAAATTAGATAGAATTTAAGTTGAAGGTGAATAAATCTAATAATGGTAAATATAATGTTAAATTAAAATCCATTAAATGTACAGCTAAATATTTAATAAAATACAGATAAAGATTAAATTCGGTTTTGTCTTGAGGAACGTCTTTTTAACGCTTGCCCTCTAAACGTTCGTTCACCCTTATGTTAGAATATCAATTAACTTACCCCCTAAAATTTTTCGAGACCCTGCTCTCCATTCTGAGTGAGTTCAACCTCTGAGAGTGACGAGACGAGGTCAGTAGCCACAAAATAATAAAATGTCAAAAGGTCAAATTTTTATATACAAAATACGGGCGGAATTTATGGAATTTTGAATCAAATCAGGCGGGAAAAAGAATTGAATTTTTTATTTGTAAACAAAAAATCCCGAATTTTGATTAAAAAGTTGACATTCTGGCTAATTAGTAATTGACATCGTCACCTACATCCACATTGACCTCAGTAACCACCCTTTGTGACCATCGTTGGCAATGGATTGCACTGGGATTCGTGATTCTCTTCCGGAAGTTGGAGAGCCTCCAAAAAAGGTACAAATTATTCTAGTACATTAATTAATTTAATTGACACAAATTGAAATCATATTTAAAGTTCCCAATTAACCAGGTTTGTGCTGTCTGTCAAATCCCCTCTGGGAAATCCTGCTCTGCCTGCCAAAAAGTGTTTTATTGCTCCACTGAACACGAAATGTATGATAATTTAAGAAATAATAATTTTACAAAATTATAGGCCATTAAAGTTGGTCTCAAATTAAAATCATAAAATAATTTTAGGTCTCATTGGAAGGTCCACAAGAAAGATTGTCCCCCGATTCGAATTGTCACATCCCCCGAGCTTGGACCTCATTTCGTAGCGACCCGTGACCTCCCTCCTTGGACTCTCCTCCTCACTGAGCTTCCAGTCCTTGTCAGCCCATTTGTAATTTCTTTAGATCATCCTGACATCGTAGCCTGCATTTCCTGCCGTTCAATCCTTCTACCAGCACCGTGGACCTGTTCTCAATGTTCAACACCCTTCTTCTGCAATCAATCCTGCTCAATGGTACCCCCAAAATTAATTAATTGCTTTAAATTATTAAATACTATATTTGTATTTCAGAATAAAATCCATTCCGAGTTTGAGTGTGGAATTCTATCAAAATGCACCGAAGATCAAAGACATAAACTTTGTTTGAAATCGAATCTTGGCTATCTAAGAGCCATACATTTGAAGAATAGTAATCTCGAGGCTTGGACAAAGGTGTTAGAGTTGCGTGGATCGAGTCAATATAAGCCTGAAGATTTGAATAAAGATGACAAATGGTTAATTCGAAGAATCTTTCCGTTTCTCGAATTTGAAGAAGACATGGCCAAATTGAAGGGAATTATGCAGCAAAATGCGATTGTGGTATATCCAAGTGGGAGCTCTCCAGAAGAGGATCATGGGTAAAATATTAAATAATTAATGCTAATTCTATTTAACTATGTAATTGTATCGGATAGGAAGAGTTACATTCTCTATTTGGAGGGTTGCAATTTCACTCAAAACTGCTTTCCAAACTGCACTCCAATCATTGGCAAAGGCCCTTCATTCCAACTCCAAGTACGGAACACTGTCGAGGTCAAAAAGGGTCAAATCCTCTCCATTGACTTTCTTGGGCTTCCTTATGATATTGGGGCAATAGCTCGACAACACATGTGGCATAATATTGGAGGTGCTTTATGTATTTGTCCAAGGTATTTGGTATAAGTACGTATTTAAGGCTTAAGCTAGTACTAATTTGTAAATATAAATACATAAATTAAACAGGTGCACGGATCCGACTGGAACAGAACTTGGTACGATGCTATCTGCTGTGAAATGCACTCAACCGGATTGCGAGGAAGGATATCTACTTCCGATGAACGTTAGGAACATGGCTGATGACGTTTTTTGGCGTTGTAACGGTTCGGATTGCAAAGGAATGGTCACTTGGACTGAAATTGAAGAAATCACTTCAAGAGCTGATGATGACATTGCCGCATTTCAAGTCCCAATTGAAGATGTCGTGCAAACAAATGAGTTTTGGGAGACTCTCAAGAAGATTCTGCACCCCAATCATTATATTGTAATTGGATTCGAAAGGAAATTGGTTTATGAGCTAAATTCTCAAATGTTGGATCAAGAGATGGAATTCACCCTTCCACGCCTGAATCTCCACATCGAAATGATTGAGCATCTTCTCCAGATGGCTGAAGTGATTGATCCTGGATTAAGTCGGACACGAGGTACGGAAATTGATATTAAACGATATGATATTATACAAAATTTTTGTAATTTGTTAATTTGTTTTCAAAAGATTAATTTGTCAATTTTTTTAGGAATTCTTTTGAATCTCCTCTTCATTGGAATCAAAAATAGAATTTTAAAAGAGCCGGATTTTAAAAAGAGGGCTGCTGGAAGGAGGAAGGCTGCCCGAGTCATTGAAACACTCTTGCCCATAGTAAAATGCTATCCTGAAATTGAATGTTGGACACCTTCCGAAATTCTATCTCTCATCCAGTAATGGAACTAATTACTCTCTGGCCGCTATATCCGTACATTCCTACTATACATGTTAAATATTTTAAAAATATCTCTTTAAATTACCTCTAAATGGAAATTACTTATTTAATGATCGTTGAAAGCTTTAAGCTCGTTCAATTAATTTTAAGTTAAGACATATTTATCGCAATTTCAATTTCAATTTATGCGGTTTAAAAGATATACTAATACTACTATAAAATTATAAAAGTGCAATAATAAAACATACTTATTAAAAATTAAAAAGACCAATTGTTTATTTGAATTTTTATATTTAATTTTAAAGATAATCGAAATACATTCACAAATTCAATTTAAGAATACACAGCTAGATTATTATTTAATTTTAGGATTAAATTAATTTTAATTTAATGAATTTAAATTAATATTAGCAGTTTAATCGGATTCATCCTCAATATCAATCTCATCCTCAGAATCAGAGTCCATCATTCTTCGCTTTTGCATTTCACATTGAATATTGGGAGTCACAATACCCGGGTAGAATTTTGCAAAGGGCATACATTGATCAATGACTATGAGAGTCCTCTCCAATAGCTCTCTTTCCACAGGTCTATGACGAACCTCTGACCATGATAGCCTCTGATTGAGTCCAATGAAGAGCAGAACCAAAAGACGCGCTGGAAAAAAATCACAATTAATTTTTAAACGGTTTTTAAAATGCAAACGCCGTACCTCGAGTAAGACTTAATCCAGGATTAACCAAGTTCGCCATCTGGAGAAGGTGCTCAAGCATCGTGGTGTGGAGATCCAATCGGGAATGGTTGAATTTCATCCCTCTTCCAATCATTTCATTGATCTTATTAACCGAATCATTTTCGAAATTATACACAATATAGTGGTTGGGGTGTAGACTCTTTTTGAGGGTCTCCCAAAACTCGAGAATTCGCACGATATCCGTAAATGAAGCATTCTTTTGAAAGGTGACAAGGTCTCCCTCAACTTTGGTAGTGATTTCTTTAATTTCAGCCCAAGTGCACCCCTTCCCCTCGCATCCAGCCCGGTTACAATGCCAAATAGCGTTCTCTGCCATGTCACTAACGTCCACCGGAAGTAGATATCCATCTTTGCAGTCTGGCTGAGTGCATTTGACAGCAGATAGCATCGTACCAAGCTCTGTCGGATCCGTGCATCTGTAAGTAGAGGTTTTAGTATTACCGTTTGCAAATAAATATTTTAAATTACCTCGGACAAATACAAAGGATCCCTTTGATATCATGAAATATTTTGTGTTGTCGGAACATTGCCCCCATTAAATAGGATATCCCCACAAAATCAATTGAAAGGATCTGACCCTTTTTGACCTCGACAGCGTTCCGTACTTGCATTTGGAATGAAGAGCCTTTGCCAAGAATTGTAGTGCAGTTTGGAAAGCAGTTTTGGACAAAGTTACTTCCCTCCAAATAAAGAAGAAAACTCTCCCTATAAAAAAATAAAACATTTGAAATTCAATGCATTAAAACTTATGAAACAAGCTATTAAAATAATTCATTAATTAATTATTTAATTCACCCATGATCCTCTTTTGGAGAATTTCCACTCGGATGAACCAAAAACCCTTTTTGCT
Organism: Megalothorax incertus; assembly: GCA_036507255.1. Classification (NCBI taxonomy): domain Eukaryota; kingdom Metazoa; phylum Arthropoda; class Collembola; order Neelipleona; family Neelidae; genus Megalothorax; species Megalothorax incertus. The sequence goes on from JAAZTK010001428.1 coordinate 14,005, forward strand.
GATAAATCCCCCATAACTTGGCAATGTCCTCTTCGAATCCCACACCTTTTTCACCGATAAGTGGTAGAATTTCTCGAATAAACCATTTCTCATCCTCGTATAAATTTTCAGAAATGTATTGATA
>JAAZTK010001429.1:0-14120 GCA_036507255.1 Megalothorax incertus
ATATTGCACGTGTAATAATCATAATTATATGATTTTTGTAGTAATTACAATCAAAGGCTTAGTCCCTAGCCCTAATTGGCCCCCATATTTATTTTTTTTTGCACAATTCAGACTTACTTTCCATTGAAGAAATGGCCAAATCCGCTTGGATAGGTTTAACTTTAATATGTGCACCTCATAATCAGAGTATTGTCTTTGTTGACAGCATTTTTTTAGAAATACCTAGTATTAGACCGTATATGCAATGCAAATCCACCCAAAAACCTGTCAAATTGTGTGCAAATGTTTGAGTAAATTATATTGTATTAAGCAAACATAATATTTGTTCAATTACGGATCCAGTTACGATTGAGTCCATAAAGAGCAATGTCAATTGAAAGAAATGGGATTCCCCCACCGCTTCAAAAAGCCTTAACTTAATTGTGGCTTTAAATGATATAATCCCAAAATATTTACTTGCTTAAAGACTGGCCTTAAGAATAGATTTATGGGATTGGGCATTGTGAATAAATTAGGATAGAGCATTTAGATATGGTTTTTGGCTAGAACCTTAATACCGTTTGTAGTAGTATATCCAGTTTTTTTGTATTTAAATTATAAATATGCTTTTATTTGCGGAGATCATTTCTTGGATGAGATCTAACTTGTTTACATATTCCTTATTTAATCAAATCTAATTGATTTGTTTTAAGGAATTTTTTTAAACTCCATTTGACCATTTGTTTGTCCAGATTAATTTGATTTATAGAGTAGGAAGTATAATACAAAGTATTTCAAACCAAATAAAAGATCTCTTCCTTATACCCCAGTACTAGTACGATAAATTAGGTACGCATATATCCAAAAACATTTATAAGATTGTGCAAAAATGAACAATTAGAATATGAATATTTTTGTGCAAGCTTTAAATACTATATGTATAAATTGCAGTTTTGTGCACAAGGGCTTAAGGGGGCTTTAAGAAAGGAATTTATGCAAATCTGGGCTTGGGGTATTCGGGAAATATCGTAGAATAGCTCACTTTTTTTCACGTCATTTACGAAATGCGTGCCTTTTTTCTAAATTTGATTGGAAGGAGTCGAGTGCTGTGCTGGAGGCCTTAGGATCTAGTAAATCTTATGACATGTTCTCATTTCTTCCTAATACCTAATATTGTTTTTAAAATAAAAAATCCAAGTTAGAATGTGGAAGAAATCAAAATCATTCATTAATTCATTTGTGTGTGTGTACGGAATGTCGAAATCCCCCTTTTTTTCCCCCAAAGCCAAGATCTTGACTGCCCTACTCCTTTCTGATACTCGTAGAACAATATTCTTAGATAATGGGGTGAGTTTTTACTCGAGGTAGACCTCCCCTTTTAGCATGGTAAACCCTTTGCATCCCTTCATTCACTCTCCCTCTCATTGTAATATTATCTAACCTGTAGACTAACGCTTTTTGAGTTAATTTTGAAATCCTTGCAGCCACCCCCGCCGCCTCCTCCGCCTCCTCCGCCTCCTTCCTTCATCTCGACGTCAACAAATTCAGTATAAAAAGCCGGGCAATCAACAGGAGCCAAGTTAGTTGGAGAATCCTGTCAATAGTGAACTGAAAACTCTTCAAGTATTCTCAAAATTCTTGTCTAATTACAAAAAAATGGCCAAAATCTTTGTTGTTTTTGCGCTATTTGCCCTGGTGGCAGTAGCCCTCGCGTCTCCTCTGGAGCCTGAGTCGGAGAAGAAGGCGGAAGTTGAGGAGACCAAGGTGGAGGGTGCCCCTGAGGAGGAGAAGGAGTTGTTAGACACCGCCGCTGGACATTATTATGGAGGACATTACGGCCATCATGGTAAGAATTGACTTCTATTGACCCTTATTGACCCTATATTTCAACTTCAACTTTTATAGGGCATGGATATGGACATGGCCATCACGGGCATGGTGAGAGTCTCTGAGAAATACTATTTTATACTATTGTTATACTATTTTATACTATTATATTTATAATTTATATATCGTACGAGCTTAAATGGGGTTTAAAACTGGACAGGGCATTTTTTGGGGGGTTTATTAAGATTTTTAACAGTTATATTTATGTTATATCTGTAAATAAAACCCTCGGATGACCCCGTAGAGGTCAAGAAATTAAAATTATCGTAGGAACAATATATACCATCGAATATCTTAAATTTTGGCCCAAAAGTACGGCCATAATATATGATTTTGTCCCAATATCCATGTGATATATGGGCCTGGAGACCTGTCAATCGCTTTATTGACTACTTTATTTCAGGCTACGGTCACGGACACCACGGACATGGCCACCACGGGCATCACGGTAAGCTAATTAACAATTTTTGACCTCGATTGACCCATGTATTACTATTAACACAGGATATGGACACCACCACAGTTATGGTATATAATTTGCTCGCTTTTTTGCGTAAAAACTACATTCCCCCGACAAAATCTATATTCCTTAACCCTTTACATTTACAAATACCACAATCGATACCTCTAATAATACAATAGTTTTTTGTCAAACTGATCTTCTACTTATCTTGATTGCAGGATACTACGGTATGCATCAATCCCCCTTGTTTTTTATATCGCCGACCTATTTACCCTGGACAAATACTTTAATATTATCTGATAAAATATATTTCGTAGTACTATTCATAAGAAAAAGGGTGGTTTTGAATGGAAGCAGACTCGAGAGCACTTTATTTCATTAAAAGAGAGTCGAATTGAAGTTAATCCCAAATTTAAATCAGTTTTGGGCTGTAAATTCCAAATACTCGAGTATTTATCTTGATAAAAGTTTAAAAATTTGCACAAAGTGCTCTCTCCGTTTGTTTTCATCGACTCCCTGCCTAATATATCAATTCTTAAGCTTTTTTTTCATCGCAGGTCATGGTCATTATAGCCCTTACTCTTACGGATATGGGTAAATTGATATATTAAGACTTGTCCAAAGGTAATTAACTTAATTAACGCTGGATTTCTCAATTTACAGGTATAGGACATACAGCTATCCCCACTATGGACATGGTTATGGTAAGAAATGTTAAATATATCAATTAATATCATCATATTAATTACGGATATACCTCGGATTTTTACACATATATCAATTCTATAATTTGAATTTTTATTTTTTCACTATAGGCCATCACGGGCATCACGGTATGTTTTTGATCATGTTATAATGTATCAATTTATTAATTACTATTTAACTATAGGACATCATGGACATTATGGCCACTACTACGGTTAAGTCATCCCTTGAAGCTAACTCCATTCCATTCAAGACCTCAACCAAAGCCCCCCTATTTTCATATACTCATCCTCAGATCAACAACAAATCAGCTTTTTATACTAAAAAATATTTATGCAAATCTCTCAATAAACTATGATTGTATACACACACTATTAGAAATATCTTTAAAATTTATAAATTGACGCGAATGTTTTATATTTTTGCACTGGTTCAAATGTGACCCTTTAAAAAGGGCGTTTAAAATGAGATTTTGTAATAAAAGAATTGCAAAATGCCTAATTGAGAATCTGTGTTTGATAAATATGTATTCATTCATTCAATTAAATAATTATCATTTAACTTTAAAGGAAATCTAAGATTATTAGAGGATTAAGCGTTCCAAGCCCGCGACTTTGGCGTTAATTCACAAGATATACAATCCACATATATCTACAAATCTGCAAATTAGGATTAGGTTATGCGATATAGTTTTTCCCATGTAAAAACTTTATGGGTTGATGAATTTTTATGATTTAATCTGTGAAGGGTGTCTAGTATTATTTAATAAGGATTTTATTGTTGTCAGAAACAATTGCGGCTTTCAACACGTATATGATATGGGGATATGAATTCGTAATTTCGCATCCGTTTATACCTACTACTATTACTTGGACTAATTCTTTCATATCCGGTTTTAAAATATCTGTACAATATAAATGCAGACATCTATTTAATAAATATCATTTTGTCTGCATATATTATGTAGGACAATGTAAATTTAAGATCTAGTGGAAATCTTGAGGAAATAGTAGGTACTACAATACCTAAAAATCATAATTAAATTTCGTAATTAAAATAAAGTATAAAATAGATATATTGTATAATAATTGGAACCCATTTATTGGACTTTCCTAAACATTTAAATAGTATAACAAGAATAGCATTTTCATTTCCAAATGAAATATCTATTTGCGAACATTAATATTTTAAGATGTACAGGGTGCCTATTCTTAACCCTATCCAATCCTAATCTAAATTTCTGCAAACAAAGTTGCGATTTTGAATAATAATAACGGTACAATTTCATCTGAAATTCTGAATTAATTCGGACAATCTCTTCCTGAATCTTCTTCCTCATCTGCCAAATATTATTTTAATAAAAAATTCTAGCAAATTAAGTTTTGAGCTAGATTAAAATTTAAATTATTTTGACTTGTATATTTAACAATTAATTAATTGGCATATCTTGAACTAATCATTGTCATTTTTGTACAGCATGTCCTACTTTATTAAACTATTTACTATGCCCATTAACCTTTCTAATAATACAATACTCCGCCTATTCAGACCGATCTGGGTCTACTGCTCTAGGCGAAGCATTAGTAGCATCAGTCTTATTCCACGATTATTACCTACCTTCGATTTGAGTCCTACCTCATCCTTGAGATGATTAAAATCATGATATACATAATTCGGATTGAGTAAAGGGTCCAAAATCCATCATGAAATCGAATTCATTTAACATTTTTAGCCTCGAATCTTATTGCAATTTCTTATCAAGTTCTGATGCCTCTTAAATTGGAATCATTGGGAGTTATTGGAAGATTGTGGTTGGAAAAATCTCACAAATCCAAAAATCTTGACGCCATTTTAATTCGGACTTGACCAATTTAATGTTTATTTCATTTTTCATTAACTGGTAAATTTTGAGTGAAAAATGCTTCAAAAATCTTCCAATTCCTGGACATGCCAGCAACCAATATCTGCAATTAATTGCTCTAATAATTTTCAATCAAACTTGATTCAGTTCATGCCAATTTTGGAATCATTAACTGGTCAAGTTTGATTTAAAAATATTAGAATTTCAATGAGTCCTAAACTAGAAAAAAGGGTACACTCGATGCTCCAAGTTCCAAGTTGTGGGAATGAAGGGGGAATTGGAGGTTAAACTTAAGGTATTCAGGATGAGTCACTCCTCGGGGGTATAAAAAGGATGGTTCCCTTGAAGGGGTCCATCAGAAGATAAGGAGCAGACCAGCAGGGAAAAGGAGTAGGAATGGTTTGGGTCTCTGGATTCGTGACAAATGTCAACTAACTTCCCTTGAATTTATCCCAGGCAAATGATGTATTATAATACAATTTAACCCAGTGACGATTTAATAAATATTTAATAAATATATTTATATATTTATTAAATCGTCACTGGGTTAAATTTATGGCTAGTTGATAATGATGAGCATTCAACTTCAAAATATGGGTTTTGAATCTGATGATTCCTACTCCAAGTGACTCGGTTAATTTGTCTATTTAAATATGAAACATAGCTGGCTGAATTTTGAGTAAGAATTCTATAAATTTTCATCAGAATATTTTTAAATCCCTTTAAATCGGACTTGGCTCATACTCAGTTTATGGTTTAACATCCATCCATTAATTGATTAAGTTCGGGTGAAAAGGATTTAAATGACCTTCAAAATTTCAAAATATATATTTCCTTTACTTGAGCCATTCCTCAATGAATGTATGCTTTGCAAACATCATTGGTTTTAGTTTGAGCAAAGGAGACGCCAAATCTATGAATGTGATCCTGAAAAAAAAATGATATTTTTAAAGATAAAGCTCGAATCTTTAAACTCCTCTCCAATTGATGCTTCAATTTTGGAATGTTTCATAAGAAAGTTGAGGAAATTTGCCATTGATTATGTCTACTCCTAAGAATTAGTAAGATTGTAAAAAATAATAGGTACCCTACTAGTATAAACTTAAATATACTCAAATCCTCCTGTATACTTTATACGATACTTAGGATAAAGTATTTGTCCATGCTTATCTATTTTTTTAAATGCATTTAAGCTAACTTTACTATTCCATAGATAGACATCCCTTCAATTATTCCATTTCCAACCCCCTACAGATAATATAAGCATTTACAGTTTTTATTTTATGGCCTTGAACCTTGAGCATTTATGAAAAATTCCCCTAAAGTTTTTTCTCATTAAATAATGCAAATATTCTTTATTTCCAGAACCCATTTTTTCAAAATATAATTATAATATTCAATCCTATTTAAACTATACGTATTCTGATCCTTATTGAAAGCAATTTTTACTGTTCCTTGTAGGTTTTGGGGGTGCAACTCCTTTGGACAGCGTCAACTGTTTTGAATTTTGATGCAACCCAATCCTGGCTTTTAATTGAATATGCATACAAATCAATCTGGGGGAAATATTTTGGATTTCAATTAATTTCTAGAAATGTTTTAATATTAATTTGAATTTACATGATCTTCATTAGTGCATGTTCCACACGAGTCATCAACCCTGACGCAGCCATCATGGACTTCCCCAGATGGGAGCTTGAGCCCATTTAATTCTTTTATAAAAAATGTTCTTTGAGATGGGAATTTTGAGTTATTTTTCTTGACGGCTAAAATTTCAATGATTATTTAATTGCTCCAATTTTTTTAAGGGGTAGGCCGCCGTACCAATTGATGACCACGCTTTAAGACAATTACTTTTATCCCCCTGTGGGCATTTGACAAGGTAAAAACACTTGAAATAATTGGAATTCTGCTCTCCCTCACAGCATCTTAAATTCGCTCTGAAAAAAAGGATAGAATATTCCATCAAAATCCCAATTATTTCCATTTTTAATGATTTACTAATCCTAAATTACATTTTTCCATTGTTTAACTTGCAAGAACCCTCCCATCGACAAGCCTGAGCAAATTTCTTGTTGACCTTTCCAATGACTTTACCATCACACTCTTGAAGATCGACCTCCTTTTTTGAGGGATGATCCCTTTCTTGGGCCAAATGATATGCGGTAAACTTGACTTTAAAACAAGCCACCTCTGACGCTAATATCAGTATGAGGACCTGGAAATCAAACAAAATTTTAATTTGCTCCAAGAAATAATTATGAGCTTACGAAAAAGAACGCCGATGACATCATTTCGGGAATAGAAATTCGGGACTTTGCAGATTTCGAATATTTCGAGTTGACGTCGAGCGTTTATTTGCAAAATTGATACAAAATTATATAAGAATTCATCCAGCTCATTTATAGGTAAATTTTAAATGACGACCACAATAATTAATTAATTAATCAATTAATAATAAAAATGCTACACGGGCCTGCCTATTGATTCAGATCTAGGTGCGCAATTCGTAGAAAATATGCCTCAAAATAAGCAAAAAAGCAACCTCAAATTGGCAATTATAATCCAAGTAATTGGGTACTAAATTGACATATAATATGGCATGGTCGACCTAAAAATATTTACATAACATTTATAATTATCCCTAATTAATCGAACTAATCCATGATCATCCCTACAATGTAATTAATTCCAATAATACACGCGTAATAATACAATATAAATTGGTAGGTTCAAATTTTTTATTGATTGTAAATGCCCTAAAGGTAAATATTTGTAGGTAATTTTAGGTAGATCAATACAAAAATAAACCTTAATTAATACAAGGAAAACCGAATGTTTTTTTGTTTCAATAAAGTAAGGCTAATTACTTAAAGACATAAATAGTTTTAATGCAATTTAATTAGATATTTGCAAAGTGCAAAAGTAGTAAATTAAGAATCCAATTGGGTATACATTTATATTAGTTAGTTTCGAGACTCTTTAAAGTCATTATTAAAAATTATCGTAGTAAATTACGCGATATATTTACATACAATAATAAATTAATAATCATTAATCATTAAATCACTACAATGTCCACATATGAATCAATACAAATACAAATAAGAATTCGATTGTTACATTTTAGCCTTTAAATCCTAGATTAGACTCGCTTAGAACCACCTCGTAGTTTATCGTATAAAAAGAAATGTAATTTCATATCTGTCTCAATCTGTCCCCTTCCTTCGGACCATTTCTTTTGATTCTCAAAGTCCAAAGGTTTATTTTTCTCCCCATAAACATTCATAGATCCTGGAACTCGTTTATCCAGGGACTTGCCCATGTGAAATGGGCTCATCCCTGGCACAGCATCCGGGTATAATTTATAAAAAGCCTTTTCCAACCAAAAACATTTGCATCCTTCAAGATTCACCCCAATCACGGACTCAAATCCTTCAAACTCTTCCTTTGAAGCCCCAAAAACAATGAATTGAGTGTTATTGGCTGGATCCAGAATCATTCTGATTGCTCCAAGCACCGTGGGGGAAGTGGAGAGGGTAGACATGTCAAAAATGAAAGACTTTCTGGCAGTAGATATTATTAAATACATTTGGTTCTTTTCTCCTGTAATCCACCGGAGACCAAGTGCCTTCTCCCTCGTCCCTTTGAGCTTGATTAGGATCCCCATTGCATGTTCCTCCTTATTCACAAGACTCCCTTTATTCCATTTAAAAAGAGCACTCTCAAATCCACCATTATTTTCAACCCCATACTGGTGACAAGCCCTGTAGAAATTGGCCATACTCCTTGAACCAAGCCTTTGGAGTCTCTCATGAAGCTTTTGATGAACACGCCAAAGGCAGAGGACATCTAGAGCAGCATATTCTATCATCTCTTGAGTTAATGGTCGCACCATCCAATAATTACGCTGATGTATCATGCTGAAAATGTATAAAATCATATAAAATCATATAAAATTCACGCCAAATTAATAGTATTAAATTCCCATTTAAAACTTACTAGTATTTCATATTCTCTTTCAGCCCATTCTCTCCAATCCCAAGCTTTTTGCAAAGTGCATTGAAACCAATCCGTTTTTTCCCATCGTTTTTGAACACAGTTTTATACGCAACTTGTGTATCAAATATATAGGACATATTGACACGGAACTCTGCTCTCAAATTGGCTCGATCTCCACGCGAATCATGGATTGCCTATTGTAATATTATAAGATATATTTTGCATTAAATACTCAATACTCGTGTATACAAAAAATAGGCAAACATACCTTTGCTATTGTATCAGACTCTAGAATAGGCTTGAGAAGGTCCATAAGTGAAGGGCAAGCAAGGATATCAAATAGGTAGACAGTTTTATCATCCGTACAGATTTGAAGCAGAGTTAGCCGCCCTAAAACCACACATAAAAATATATATTATAATAAATTCAATATATGACGGTCGTTCTTACCAGCAGCACCAAGATTAAGTCCTTCACAATCGATAGAAATCATCGCTTTTTGCCTTATTTCATCCGTCACTTCCACCCCCCTCTTCAGGTCAATTATTATCTCAATTTTAGCATCAGGGAATTCAGCCAAAGGGTCATTCACGGGCCTAGCAGTACCTTTTGTCTCTCCATTTGGTTTTGGTTTTGATTTTGACCAGTTCCCTCGTGGTGGACCCTTTGTCCGATTTTTATTTTGCAATATCACTCCTCCTCCACCACTTTGCTTATTGATTAGCTCATCCAGGCTGACTTGATCAAGGGTTCCTCCAAGTCCTTCGTAAATCCTCCAAAGACTCCAAGTTATTCCAACCCCATAAGAAATCATATCCGATGGTAAAGGACGAAATAACCAGTATTTTTTCTTATCGGATCCTTTAGGTTTTGGAGTTCCAGAATAATTAATCTTTAGGAGAGAACAAATGTCTTTTATCGAGTCTTTTTTCGTGTTTGAGTCATTCTCTTTCCCTCCTACAGTCAAGAATTTGACAGATTGTATAGTGTTCAGCACGTTTTGGAGGTGAATCCCGAATTCGGTGAGGAGATTAGCACATGGTCGCCTCGAATCATGAAATACCTGTACAATAAATCAAGGAATTAAATAAAAATACATAATATGCAATGTTCAAATTAATAATTTACTACCTTCAAGGTAGTTTTTGATTCAAGCAGAGGTTTTAGTAATTCTACAAGTGGAGGGCAGTTGAGGATGTCAAAGAGGAAGATTGGTTGGTTGGAGCTTGTAATTTGTATAAGAGAAAGGCGTCCTGAAACACCGAGGTCAACCCCCTCACAATGGACAGCAACTGCTGGAAGGGGTGAGAGGATGTCACGGATTATACGAGACCCATCAGCCTTGTTGGAGACAATCACCGAAGGTGGTGGAAGGAGGACCTCACCAGGGGGTTCCTCACGAGTGGGATGGCCATTTCCAGGTAAAGACATGAGGTCAACCGGAGGAGGAGGAGGCTTTTTGGCCGGTGGGGGTTTGCCACGAGACTCCATTTCTAAATGACCATAAAACGAAACAAATTTTATTGAAAAATGTAAAATTTTGTAAAATATGGCAAAAAATCGTCATTAATCTTACTTTGAGGTCGTCGCCGTCAATGCCAAGAGGAGGGGCTCTCCGTGGGGGTGTCAAATGTCAAAAAAGGCCGGAAATTTGGTTAAAATGTTTAAAATTCGGTCAAAATGTGTGAGAAATAAAAAATTAAAAAACCCAAAATTCGAAATCTTGAAATGTGATTTAAATCTGGTGGGATTTGAATTTAGCTTCGTACGAACAAAAAACGTTTTACAAACACCACTAATTAACTCCTATATAAAAACTTTAAATTTTTTAATTAATTAATTCGTTTAAAGGTTTTGAGGTCAACTCATGTCATATAGGTCTTAATTAGGGCTTAATTAGGTAATGATGATTCAAATCATCGATATATTTTTAGCATCTTAAATTAGGCATTAAAAATAAACAACTTCTAAATCAAATTATCAAACGCCAAATCCGAATTTAAGGACTTGAATTAAATTTTTGTCATTTTGATGCTTTTTTGTTGACTTTGCATTGCCAAATTAAATTTAAATTTCAAAATTGTTCTGAATTTACATGGAATAAATTCACTCAAAATGCAAATATAAGTAAATGCAGTTTTTAATTGCTCCACCGCTCTTTCAGCTATCAAATATCAATTAAAAAAGTACACCAAATTTATGGTTAGCCTATGACTATCCTTGAAGGGAATACCTTAATTAATAAATAATTATATTATGAATTCTCTAAATTATTAAAACTGTAGACTTCATATATATATATATCTATTCTCAAACTCCTCCTACACGGAAGCTCAAAAATTCTGGAAAATTGTGTCAAAAATGGTGAAAGAAACCTATCATTCAGGTCCAAGGTGGTTTGGTTTCCCGACCATCGTTGACATCCGGTCCACCTGGCCCAGGGTCACATGGACTTAAGGGTTTAGAAAAAAATTCGGTACTCCTCGACGAGGGCGGATTCAGTGGTATTCGGGTTATCAACCCAAAAAGTCCATTCCATTGACCTTTACGGGGTCATCCGAAGGGATTTCGTTGATTTTTTTATAAAATCACTCATTATTTGAGCTGCTTACACATAATTTAATAGGAAAGTACGCTAAATTAGTCAAAAAATGTCGGAATTTGTTTCGGACTGGCTTATCTACTAGTACCTATTATACTCTTCCTATAAAATATTTTGCAGAGTTTCAAAATAAATAAAGCAAACTTAATACATTTGCATGTAATATGTAATTAAATTTTTTAGATGGCCTTTTGTTTGACATTTATTTATAAAATTATAAGTTACATACATTAGGATCCTCGGATAAATATAAACAATAATTTAATTTAATGTTGATTTAATCGATATTAACCCGGGGGTAATTAAAACAAACCGGATAGTTATTAAAAGTCATTTAGGAGCTGGATGGTTGGAGGGGTTGTGTGTGTTCAGGATAAATTATAAATGCTCCCCGATCGATGGCCAATTGGAGGGGGGAGACATTGAGGAATTGTCAATATTTAATGAGCCCTCGAAATCTTAATAAACTTAACTGCCTTACTTGAATTCTCATTCAACCAGTACAAAAAGGAGTAGTACTACTACTATACTATCAATGCGATATCACAGATATTTCTCAAATTCTCCTTGAAATACTCGTGTTTTTTACTAAATCTAATTTATTCCAAATTGGAAGGAATTTACGCATACTACTACTACATGTTACGGCATTCGGGGGTTTTAATTTGGAACAATTTAAAATAAATGTAACCAAATGTAATTTAAAAAGTTCTCAGGATCCGGTGGAATTCAAGGGCATTGTAAACCAACATCCTTTCAGAAGCTACCTACTTTACCTATCTAATTTAAGGATTTGGACATTTAATTAGCTAGGATCTGATTGACGTGACACATTGGCACACTTTGACGTTGACATTGACCTCGGGGGAGAGATGGAACATTTGCGAAAAACAAGCCTTCAAGAGATGAGCCGACCAAAGGTACACACGGTCTCCCCACGAAAGGGTTCAGTCTACCAATTCATGGCTGAGGACAACTATTTCGGTAATATTCAAGTCCAGTCCCAGAAGCAAAACCAATTTTATTATCAGTTCATCCCAAATAATAATATTTGTACACTCCAGTCCCGGCCCCCTTTAAAAAGTTAAATTCTTTTAAGTACTTAATTCTTTTAAATTCTAATCATATTTAAATTGATTTCTCTTTTTTTCCCTCAAAAAAAAACAGGACAAAACTCTCAAGGACTCCAGGGTGGTGGCGGTGGTGGCTCCAAAGGTCGAGGTGATCGAATCGCCCCAGGTCAGCAGCAACCTCCCATATTCCAGTTACAATCATCTGCCCCAAAATCCTATAATCACGCACAACTTCAGCATATCCGCTTCGCTCCAGCACCTCCTCCTCCACCTCCTCAAGGTCAAGGGCTTCATTTTGACCCAAATCAACAACATCATTCCTATCCACCATTTACTCTAAGCCCCCCTCAGACTCAACAGCTCTCTAATAATATGGTGAACATGCCAGCTATAACACCATATCCAATTCAGTCTCAACAAGTTCGACTCCCACCTCCTCAAAGGCCAAGGTCACCTCGGAAGAATTCTTTCCTTGTCGCAGAAGCGGAGAGGTCAACCTCAAATTCTTCGGGTGGTGGAGGAGAAGGTGCAGGAGGTGCAGGAGCACTTTTGGTGGTAGTTCAACTTGTTCTACTTTTATTATTTTTCCTATTTGTATCATATGACCCCAACCAAGCGGATGCAAGGCATGATTCTGGCCAATATTACGGTGGAGGAGGAGGTGGAGGTGGTGGCCGTGACCTTGGGACACCCCAACATCTCAATAATATTCTCCCAAAGCTATACCCAAGTAAGTACCAATACATTTTGAGCTAAATAAATAATTAGAGCTTGAGTAAATTCAAGTATTTAGCATTTAGCATAGCCCCCAATCACGTAAACAAAATTATCGCTCTCAATTAGCAAAACTTACCCTATAACTCAATGAAAGAAGCTTTTTTTAAATTTTTAAACAACTTACTCTTACTCTATTACAAGTTAAAGCACGCTTAACTCAAAGGATGACTGAATTGATATATTTCCGAGCTCATTTACACTTAATCTGCGAACTGCTGTCGGCTTTCTTTTAATTAAAAGCAATAAAAGGCGAAGGAGGATCGGCCAGATGAAGATAAAAAGTATTTAAATCATTTGCCAAGCATTTGCTAATCCATTACATGTTAAGCATATGCCCCCTTTATGTCCATAAAAATTAGCTGGTAATTCTATTCTAGAGATCTTGACTAACGCTAACCTAAACTGGATGATTTGTATGTATTTGTAAGCGAATGTACTTTTTTTATATGTAAGCTCCAATATAGGAGGGTTCAAATAAATAAATAGGAAGAGAGCAAGGTTGGTTCTAATCTGACGAATCTTTGCAAATTCGAACACCCATCCATCGACCCTTTGAGCTCCAACATCAGTTGACTATTCATCCTAACCCCAAGGAGATCTCAATCTTAATTCCCAGCAAAAAAACCTCATATATATTTCCTAAAAAATCCCAATTCCACCCTCCCCCCAAAAAGGATCCTTTAAATCCCCATCGGAAAAATGAATTTGGGGGCAATCAAGTTTGTGCTCGTGATTGTATGTGCCGAGTGTGTCATTTTGACCCTATTTTTC